>QJNY01000301.1:0-100352 GCA_004155945.1 Monosporascus sp. mg162
GGTACTGGGTATAGTATCTATCGTGCAAATTACATCGTGTAATGATTTTCTGTGTATTTGGCTCAGCCTGGAAAATAAGGCTTGAACCCATTCGACCTTGCATTAGCACGACTACCTGCGACGTTAATACCCTTTCTCCTATCAATTGTAACGAACCTGTCGCACAACCACCTGGAAGTGTGATCAGTATCCGACAGAGGTTCTTGATTTTCAGGTAACAATAGGCCGAGGAATGATTCAGTAATCTGTTCGTTAAAGAAATTTGCGGACTTTTCCCTCAATCAAAGAACGTTGCCTTTGATTGAAGACTTAGATTGATAGCTAAAGAGCGAAACTAAATAGGTGGCTATTTACAAGAAAATATAGAAGTCTTATATATTCGTTTCCTTCAGTATAACCGCCGTCTGGTCTCTGTAATATTTCTGTAGTGTCTCTGTGGTGTCTCTGTGGTCTCCGCAGAGACCATTCTTGGCACCGAAGTTTACCCGACCCGAGGTCATTCCCCCTTTTGGTCTCCCGCAGACAGACGGGAGATCTCAGTCTGTAACATCAATTTAGACTGGCCCATCTAAATTTAAAGTTACTTATCCTAATCTAACATTTACGAAATTACCATTCGAAATAAAGTATAAACCCTAACCGGATATCGGTAATCAGCGAGCAGTGGTAATGGCATAAGATTAATATATTACACCGTACAAGTAGATAAAAAATATATTCGAGGATACCGGGTAAAAACCTAAACTATACTTCTTATAAGGATACCCAGGTTAGGCTAAGTACAAGATATTAATCAATACAAAAAAAAAAAAAAAACAAAGAATAGGGCTTAAAGAAAGCAGGAAAAAGCTAAGCAGCGGAAGAATTTAGCCAAACGTCGAAAACGAAGTCCCGAATTAAGGATAATAGAAAACAAGCGGCGTAAGCGTTAATTAAATTAGCTAATTAGTTTTATATATAGTTCATAACGTTAAAAGTTTGTTACGTTATATTTTTATTTGTTTTTTAAAATGGATTAAAGATAATCTCATCTCGAAAAAGAAGGGTTGAAATAATGCAAGGTGTCGGGCCGGGTACATGGCTTGGCTGATCAATTAGTCATCCCCATATATGTATTTCTAGGACCTCTTTTCGCCGGGCGCAACCCCGGAGACATGTTCATCACCTCTCGCATTCATACAACACTTTGCAGTCTGGTTCTGTCAGCTAGCAGGGGGTGCGCTAGCACCCCATATACGGAAAGGCTTTCCCTGATCGGAACATATAGGTTCCGTGACTAGACTCCATAAAATGAGGAGTGCGTGCTTTAGAGCGCCTGCAGCTAGTTATCCAATACAACACAACTGATGTCCCCTATATCTGACAATTAAAAGTCTTATCCGTTTAATTCGTGTTATTTATCAATTGATCAGCTGTAGCTGAGACGATATAGGCTGCATATTAGTAACAATTATCTATATGCTTTATTAGCCATAATGGCGACCGTACTGTCGACGTCCGCAGTTATTTATACCGGTCCTAAAGACTGGAACAAATTTAAGGACGAATTTAAAACTAAAGCTAAAGCATATAACTTGTAGGATTATATTAATTTTAATTAAAACGTTCTATAACTTATCAAACCTACAGTATTAATCATTACCTTTTATCCAAAAAAACGAATTCGTTTTTAAACGCGAATTAATATCCCGATTATTATAATCTTATCCTTATCTTTATTTTCCGAAGGAATTACCGAAGAAATCGATTATACGAACTATCCGATAAACACCTTCGAAATAACGACCGAAGGCAAATAAGCTTATAATCAGGATTTTACAATTTATACCTATTTAAACCGGAAATATAAAACCTTTCGAAAAAATTTCAACGAGCTTATAAAATAGGTTCTTAATAGCGTTTCCTTATCGATTAAGCAAATCTGCTTAAGCCCAGATAATAACCTTAAAAGTTAATACGTTAAATTATAATAATTAAAAAAGGTTTACGACAGCCGATTATTTATAAATATTAAACGCGAATACGAAAAACGATTAAAGCAAACCGCGAAAACCGTTAAAAGATTTAATAAATAAATAACGAAATAATAGGAAATTATAGCCTAAAACCAACGTTACGGGATTTCCGAAATAATTATATTAATTATCTGGACGAATTAATTATATACAATAGTAACGTCGATTATATTTAATTAGTCGAACTTATTTATGCTTTTTAAGCAAGATAATATCGAAAAAAGAACGATTAATTATTTAAAGATTAAGGCTAATTTTTTAAATTACTGGATTATAACGAATTTATAACAGTTAGCAAAAAACGTTAAAATAACGTTTTCGATTTTCCATAAAGCCTTAGCAAACCCTTTTAATTAGGACGATCCTAATCAGGAAAAAACCAAAGATATTAATAATCAATTACGTAATAAAACCTTTGCTAAAAGGCCGAAACGAAATAATCGTAAAAATTCCCAAGCAAGCCGAAACAGCAACAGCAACAAACGGAAGCGCTAAAAGTTAAACGCATAAGGAATCCGGTACAAAACGTACCTAAACCCTGGGCATACGTTACCCCAATACTATTACGCGTTCCCTAACAAAGTTCCAGCAGAATTCAAACCTAATAAAGGAATTTCAGCATTAATCCAAAACCGGATTGCTTTCGATTAATCCTTAAAAAAAAGATTAACCGTCTGTCGAAAACTATAAAGAAACTAATTACTTAAAAGACAAATTAACTTCTAAAGGGAGTAAAACGAATACTGGCGTACTTTTTGATTTCTGATTAACGTAATACGATAAGTATCGCGTTTTACCCTTTAAGAAATTCGGCCATTCTGGATTTAAGGTTTATTATATATATCTTTAATTTAATTAGCAAGTTCCTAACTTATAAAACGACGATCCAAGGCGACGGTATGTACGTAAGGAACAGTTTCGTCCCGATTAAAAAATATAAAGAAATAAATATACTGCTTTAAAGTTTTAAAGGCCCCAAAGCGTTACGTTTATATAACGTAACCTATTACGAAAATTTCGTATATAACTTAGTATCTTTCCGGCAGCTCCGAAAAAAAAGATATTAATAAAATAACCGGGAAACTAATAACTTTATTCGAAATAAATATAATTAAATAATTATTACGCTAATAAATAAATTTAATTAATTCGTTATCGAAAACATTAACGCAACAGTTACTTATATAACTTTCGCAGCTTATAAACGAAACGTTAATTTATATATAACGAAACTATTACGAATCGGTAACGGTACGATATAATACCTAAAACTAAGACACTTAAGGCCCGAAATAATTACCCAGTTGCAGTTTTATACAAAAGAAGTTCGCTTAAAGGGTCTTATAACAGTCGAATGCCAAACATATAGCAAGTCGAAAGCCAAAAGGCAAATACGCCGCAAGCCGAAAAAAGGAACCTTTTAATTAAAACAGCGAATCGTTATTAATTTTACAAATTTCGAAAAAAACTCTAAAGGATATAAATACGTTATGTTTGTAACCGACAGGTACTTAAGATATATCTAGGATATTTATTTAAAAAGTCGAAAACAAAATATATTAATTACAGCGTTTCGATATCTTTTAAGGGTTTTAAAAAACTAAGATAAGGTTTTTTTACAGGTATTCGAATATAATAACGAAATCTTGAAAAATTACCAGCTTCGAAATATATTCCAGTTGCCTCCTTTTAATATTAAACTTAAACCTTTAGCACCGTATATTTAAGCCCAAAACGGAAATATAAAATGCTTAAAAGGTATAATTAAAAAAAAAGCAATTACGATACGAAATAACGTTAAATTACCTTCGTTTTTAATCGTATACATTTTTAAAACGGTAATATATTTATATAACCGTACTTCTAAATACGTACTTTTTTGGCAAAGCCTATACGAAGTTTATTACATTTACTTAACGTATAAAAACGGCGTTATAATACTTAATCGGAAACTTTAATAGGCTTACCTGCAAATATATAGCTATATAACCTATGCTATAACAGCTACTGCTATAAAAAAAAGAACAAAAACTTTAAAAACTAAATTTTAAAGCATAAATTGGGTTTTTCGTTAGCTACCGATTTACAAATATTTACGAAATCTGGAACCTATTAATTAATAAAGTTATCGCCATTCGAAACGTATTATTTAACGAAAAAGCTACCTTTTTAAGTAATATCAAAAACCTAAAAAATAACCTTTTATACGTTACAAAAAAAAAGTTACAAAAATTACTATAATAAATAAAATTATTTAATAAAGGCCCTAACTATTTAAATATACAAATATAAAAAAAAAACGAAAACCTAAACGGAATAATTTAACTACCGGTTAAACAAAAAAGGTAATTCCAAAATGGCATAAATATACGAAACGTACGGAATAAAGAAAAATAAACTTATTCGTATAAAATTAATTACCTTTATACGACCGTTATGTTCGAATTATTTCCGTCCTTTAATTTATTACCTTTATTAACGTTTACTTTAATAACTGTTACGATTAATACGTTAACAGAAATAATAAAAATAACCTTAAGTTCCTATCGTTTTATTTAACTTAAAATAACGGTAAAAAACGAAAATACCTTACGGGTTATAAACGTAAACTTTCCGTACGTTCCGTATCAAAAAAATAATTATCGGTACGATTATAAAATATAAAAAACCGTATTTAACGTAAAACGATTAACTTACTTTATTAATACGATCGACAATCGGCCGGTAAGCTGCGGAAATTTAAGAAAAATAATTACCCGAAATACGCGTTACTTTAATCGGAAAATTTTTAATACGAAAATACATAAAATCCTTAAGTTGCGAAACCGGGTATATAAACACGATTTATTGCTATTACCGCGAAGCCATAAAAAACTAAATATATACCCGTTAAAGGAATTATTTCGTAAAACCGAAAAAGTTTACTTATAAAACTATAAAAAAATATAATCCTAAAAAATTATTAATTAATTTATTATTAAAAGAAAATAAATCTTAAAGTATATATAAATATATATTTATAAATTCGACAAATATAATTAATTATAAAAATATAAAATACGTTTCGTCGTAAAGGGCGATTAACAACTTAAAAACGTTTATAATAATATATACGTATTTATTTTAACTAAAAAGTTATTTAAAACTTTAATCGTTATCGTAATTAAATTCGACTTAAAGCTTAAATAATATAACGCAATAAACGTTTTCGTTAACGTTAACTTACCTTATAAAGTATATATAAAAATATTTTTAAAATACCCGTATCGTAATAAAATTTTTTAAATTAAAAAAGCATTATATAAATTAAAAAAATTACCTTTACTTTAGTAAAAGGAATTTATTAAAACGTTTAAAAATTTAAAATTTAACCCCGTTCTTTATAAACCTTATTATTTTATTCGTCGGAAGGTATTTATCTTTTTTTTATAGATAATATCGTTACAGCGTACCGCAAAAAAAATTAAGATTTCGTCGATTAAGTAATTTAACAGATAAAAAACGATATACCTTTACAAAAGGCGAAAACTTATAATAATTTCTAAAAATCGAAATAATTAAAAATAAAATAAAATAAAAATTTTAACTTTTTTAATTTAACTTTATAAATAAATTAATTAACTTAATTCCTAAAAAAAGTTTAAATAATTTTCTAAATACGTTAATAACGAACGTCGAATTATTACAAAATCCTAATTTAACCTATTTAAGATTTATTAATAAATATTAAAAAAAAATCGGTTTTATTTTGTACATAATAATTAATACGCGACCCGATATAACTTTTACGGTATTCCGATTTATCTGATTTAACTTAAACCTTAATAACGCGTATTATAAAGTTACCGATCGGGTTATATTATACCTAATTGGAACTAAAATATTAACGCTGTAATTCGGAAATAAGAATTTGTTAAATATTTAAAACGACGTTTTTTTTACGGATAATATAATTAATCGAAAAAGTTCCTAAACCTATATTATAAAATTATTCGAAAAAGTAATAAATTAATAGCCGAATAAGCAAGATATAGTAATTACTTTTATAACAAAAACGGAATTATTATTTTTTATACAGGTTACAAAAAAAATCTTATTTAGTTTTCGATTAATTAAAAAATTAGGAATTACTTTAAATATTGGACCATTAAATATATAATATAATAATCGACAGATTATTCGGTTTATTAACGCCGACGTTACCTTATTACAAACGAAGCTGCAATACGTAAATATATATAATTATTAATTACGAAAAGCTGCAAAAAAGAACATAATTAAAATGGATTATACGCCTACGGGCGATATATTGGCTAACGGATTAATAAAAGCCTTATTACGAAAACCTTTTAGGTATTTCAAAAAACAGCTGGAATTAATGGATATTACGAAAGCCCTTAACCGGCGGAGGAATAACCTACAAGTAATTTCAAAAAAGGAATTAGCTAATTAGGAGGATTCGATCGCCGGAGGAAAGATGGAATGGAACGCTGCGGCTCTAGGAAATGATAAAGTATGACAGTCAACGCCGTGACTACGTCGAGGCGTTGAGGGGGTGTGTCAACTAGCAGGGGGTACGCTAGCACCCCATATACGGAAAGGCTTTCCCTGATCGGAACATATAGGTTCCGTGACTAGACTCCATAAAATGAGGAGTGCGTGCTCTAGAGCGCCTGCAGCTAGTCATCCAATACAACACAACTGATGTCCCCTATATCTGACAGGTTCAACACCACCGATACAGTCTGCGTTGCCTTCATTACCGCTTCACTTGGCTATTCTATTGTGACACCGTCTTCAAAAATGCTCTGATCGGAGCTGAGTCTCCCCGTCCCAATTTAAAACATATCTTATTTTTAGCTCGAACCGGCTAGATGCTAATTATAGTAAACAAATCTTTTTAAGCCCTTCGAATTACTTCGAACCATCGTCCTAGCTTAATCGGCTCCAGGCGCCGAATCCCCTTTGGTCCAATCATACACATCGAGCTTGCTCGAGCTAGTTACGTAATTCGAAACGCACATCGGAGATGTCTCCCACATCCTCCAACCGTCTGTCAACCGAGCCAAGACCTTTAGTCATAATAGATATCTTTTGCGATAATTTACAAGCGATTAAATTAATAATTAAAAAAACGAAAGAATTATTATTCGGCTGCGTTACGTAAACGTACAAAATATATATCTTCGTTAAAAATAAAGCTGGAAATTATTTACGTAACTTACCTATCTATAGTAAAGACGCTTACTAACGGCTTAACGAAAGCTTTATTTAAATAACAATTCAAGCACTTTAAGTTACTTCTTTACCTGTAGAACTTATAGCAGGTACAATCGGGAAATCGTTAAGTAAACAAAATACGTAACATTTTATTTGCCGCAAAAGCGACGCCGCTATTGCGTTGCTAGCAATAGCGTTATATATGCCTACAACATTATTAAAAGCTCGAACTTTAAAAGCAAACCTTTCCTAACAAATTATAAAAAAATAAAAAATAAAAAAAACCACTATTACTATTACTAAAGCAAAAGCAAATCCAGGATCTGCCTAACCAGGTCCAGCACTTACGTACGTACGGCGGCAGGGCCACCGGCAGGCGCGGCCTGCTATTCCTGCTGCTGCTATCATTCCCCCTATTTCTTCTTTCTTCCTTGTCCCTCTAGAAGCATACGAACAACCGTACGAAAGCGGTTTACCTCCTGTAATTACGGTTAGCACCTTCCTTAAAGCATAGGAACGAGGAGTAAGCAAAATATACGCGGTAAGGGGCGTCGTTCTCGAACGTCTTTACGAGGCGTACGGCGGCAGCGCGGGCGACGGCAGGGCTAGGATTAACGGTTAGCAAGGGAAAAAAGCTCCAAGGGAGCAAGGAAGATACGTACACCGGAATGCAGGTATGTCCAAAGGCACAGCGCTAGTAACGGCTGCCTACGGCAGCGTCAAAATATACGCCGTTAGAACGCTCGGCGAGCGCGGAGCGTAAGCAACCGAGGTACGGCTCGGCGCGGCGCGCGCCCTGCGCAGAACGCTGGTGCGGCGGGGGCGCGGGGGTCGCAGGGATAGCGGAAGCCGCGGGCGTAGGGGTGCTTTCGCGTTCGGGCTCGGGCTCGAGCTCGGCGGCTACGGCGGCGGCGGCCTCGGCGGCGGCGGCAACGTCGGCGGAGGCGGAGGCGACGCGCTCGGCACGCTTAACGCGTACGGCGCGAACGTAAGCGGCAGCGGCACGCTGCGTACGGAAAGGTATTTACCATGATTATTGTTAGCCACTCTGTGCACAAGGCACTCAAAAGCAACGTATATTTACGTTGTTGTTGGTAGTATTATTATGGTAGCTATAAATTATCCGTTAGCACATTCCGTAGCTCGCAAAGTACGCAGCATACGTACAACGTACAGGGAAAACACTTACTTTTAATGCTGATGCTGGTAGTAACAATAATAATAATTTATACGCATAACGTTAGCTTCACGATTTACTTTCCTGACCTTAGAATATTTACGAAATAACTGTTCGAACCGAAAAAAGGAAAAGAAAGCAAACGTTATAGCGTTAACAATTTAGCAGATAAATACGCGCGTACGTAAAGCGCGGATCCACTTTTCGTTACCTATTGCCACAAGTAATAGAGGGGAAATGTCAGATATAAGGGAAATTAGTTATGTTATATTGGATGATCTAGCTACAAGTGCTTTAAATCGCGTACTGCTGTTTTATAGAATTTAGCTGCGGAATATATAAGTTCCGATTAAAGGGACCTTTTCCGTATATGGAATGCTAACGCACCCCTTGCTAGCTAACATACTCCTTTAACGCCTTAAAGTATTTACGGCGTCAACCCTTACACTTTTTCGCTTTCTAAAGTTACAGCTTTCTATTCCGCCTTTCTCTTAGCAATTAAATCCTCTTAATTAGCTAATTTCTTATTTAAGATTATTCGTAAAGTGTTCTTCTGTTAATCGAAAGCTTCCGTAATATCCATTAATCTGAGTTGCTTTTTAAAGCGCTTAAAAAGTTCGCGTAATAAGGCCTTAGTTAATCTATCGGCCAGCATATCGTTAATAAGCGTATAATTTACTTTGATCAAGTTTCTTTTCGCGGCTTCCCGTAGCTAATGGTTATGTATATTTATATGCTGCAACTTCGTCTGTAATAGGGCAATATCGGCGTTAATAAGCCGTATAGTTTGCTGGTTGTCGTATTACATATTTAACGGTCTTGTATTTAGAATAACTTTTAATTTTTTGATTAATCGAAAGCTAAATAAAGCCTTTTTTGTAGCTTGTATAAAGGATAATAATTTCGCTTTTATTATAAAAGTAATTAGTATATTTTACTTATTCGGCCGCTATTTTATTATTTCTTTAAATAACTTTATTACGTAAACTTAAGAACTTTTTCGATCGATTATATTATACGCAAAAAAGATATCGCTTCAGGTATCTAACGAATCCTTACTCCCGAACTGTAACGCCAGTATTTTAGTCCCGATCAGGTATAATATAACTCGATTAACCGCTTTATAATATACGTCGCTAAGGTCCAGATTAAATCGAGCAAATGGGGATACCGTAAAAGCTATATTAAGTTACGTATTAATTATTATGTATAGAATAAAACCGATTTTTTTCTAGTATCTATTAACGGAACCTAAATAGGCCAAATTAAAATTCGGCAATAGTTTAACGCTCGTTATTAGCGTATTTAAAAAGTTATTTAAACTTTTTTTTAGAATTAGGTTAACCAGCTTGTTTATAAAATCGGATTAAAAAAACTAGATTTTTTTTTCAGCTTCGTTTTTAATTACTTCGATACCGAAAAACCATTACAAATTTTTACCTCCTATAAGGCTATACCGTTCCTATATTTACTGCATTACCTGATCGACGAGGTCTTAAAATTTTTTTTTTTTTTGGGTACGCCGTAACGGTATTATCCAAAAAAAAAAAGATAAATACGTTTTAACGAATAAAACAATAAAGTTTATAAGGAATAAGGCGAAGTTTTAATTTTGTAAATATCTTAATAAATTCCTTTCGCGATAATAAAAGCAATTCCTTTAATTTATATAATACCTTTTTAAACAAAAGAATTTTGTTACGATACGGATACTTTAAAGGTATCTTTATGCATACTTTATAAGGTAGGTTAAGGTTAACGAATACGTTTACCGCGTTATATTGCTTAAGCTTTAGGTCGAATTAGCCGCAATAACGATTAACGTTTTAAACGATTTCCTAACTAAAATAAATGCGTATATATTACCATAAACGTTTTTAAGTTATTAATCTCCTCATACGACAAATCTATCCTGTATATTTGTAAACAGCCATATTTGTCGAATTTATAAACATATACCTATATATACCTTAAAATTTATTTCTCTTTAGCAGGAAACTAATTGACGACCTTCCAGGATCGCATTTTCTTATAGTTTTGCAAATAAGCTTTTTCGGCTTTACGAAATAATTCCCCTAACGGGTATGTACTTAGCTTTTTATAGTCTTGCGGCGGCAACGGTAAATTACGCTTATATACCCGGTTTTGAAACTCAAGTATCTGTCGGCAAAGTGTTGCAATTCTCCAGACTGGGGGGGGACTCTTGGTTGCTGTCTATTCTGTTCTACAACTAGGATAGGAGCAGCTAAATATAGCTTCAGCTCCTTTGTCCTTGCAATCCTAGGGTCACAAATAGAACCCGTTTGTTCTCTTTCAAACGCCCTTCCAATAAACACTACAACTGCTGACAGTATCTTTTTATATAATAAGATATCGAAATTTTTCCGATTAAAGTAACGCGTATGTCGGATAATTATTTTCTTTAAGTTTTCGTAACTTACTGGCCGGTTATCATACGTACTTGCAAAAAGGGTTAAACGTCCAGCATTAAATGCGGTTTTTTATACTTTATAATTGCCTTGAATAATACCTTTATAGCACGGAATATACGGAAAGCTTACGTTTACAAACCGTAAAACTCCTTCGTTTTTTACCGTTACTTTAAGTTAAACAGTATAATGAAAGCTTAAAGTTATCTTTAGTCCTTCCGCCGGCGTAATAATCGTAATAATTATTAAAGTAGACGTTAGCGGCGGTAATAATCCAGAAAACGGCAATAATTCGAACATAACGGTCGTATAAAAATAATTAGTCCTATACAAATAAGCTTATTTTTTCTTAATCCGTACGTTTTTAACGCTTATGCCATTTTAGAATTATCCTTCCTATTTAACCGGTAACTAAATTATTCTGCTTAAATTTTATTTTCTTCTTAAATATATATATTTAGGTAGCTATAAGTTTAATTAAATAATTTTACCTATTGTAATCACTTTTATAAATTTTCTTTTATAACGTACAAAAGATCGTGTTTTAGGTTTCTAAGATTATTTAAAAGATAGCCTTTTCGTGAAACAATACGTTTCGAATGGCGATAACCTTATTAATCAACGGGTTCCAGATCTCGTAAATATTCGTAAATCGGTAACCGACAAAAAACCCAATCTATGCTTTAGGATTTAACTTTTAAAGTCTTTATTTTTTTTTTCCTAGCGGCAGCTGTTATAACACAGGCTATATAGCTATATACTCGCAGGTAGACCTACTAAAGCTTCCGATTAAGTATTGCAACGCCGTCTCTATACGCTAGGTAAATGTAATAAACCTCGTATAAGCTTTACCAAAAAAAATGCGTATTTAAAGGTATAGTTATACAGATATACTGCTGCTTTAAAGATGTATACGATCAAAAACGAAGGTAACTTAGCGCTATTTTGTATTGCAATTGCTTTCTCCTTAATTACATCCCTTAAACGCTTTGCACCCCCGTTCTAGGCCTAGGTATACGGTACTAAAGGCTTCAGTTTAATACTAAAAAAAAAGGCGATTAAAGCATATTTCGAAACTGGTAATCATTTAAGATTTCGTTATCGCATTCGATTATTTATATAAAAACCTTACCCTAGTTCTTTAAAACCCCTAAGAGGTATCGGAATGTTATAATTAATGTATCTTGCTTTCGGTTTTTAAGGTAAATGTCTCAAATAAAGCCTAAATATCTATCGGTAACAAATATAAGGTATCTATATCCTTTAAGGTTTTCTTTAAAGTTTATAAAATCGATAACAATTTGTTATCCTAATCGAAAAACTTCCTCCTTCGATTTGCGACGTATTTGCCTTCTAGCCTTTGCCTTACTACATACTTGGCATTCGACGATTATAAAACCCTTTAGGCGGATTCCCCTTATATAGAACTGCAACTGGGCGATCATTTCAAGCTCTAGATATCCTAATCTTAGGTACCATATCGTGCCGTCACCGGTTCGTAATGATCTCGCTATATATAAGTTAACGTTTCGTTTATAGGTTGCTAAGGCTATATAAGTAGCCGTTATATTGATACCCTCTATAACAAACTAATTAAACTTATGTATTAACATAACAACTACTTAATTATATTCATCTCGATAAAGTTGTTAATTTTTCGGTTATTCCACCAGTACCCCTTTTTCCGAAGCTATCGGAAAAATACCAGGTTGTATGCAAAGTTCTCGCAGTAAACTACGTTATATAAACGTAACGCTTTTAAGCCCTTAAGACTTTAAAATAATACGTTTACTTTTCCGTATCCTTCAATCGGATCAAAGATATTACTTACGTACATTTCGTCGCCTTATATAATTAATTTAAAAGTTAAAAACTTACTAATAAGATTAAAAATGTAAATTATAAACCTTAAGTGCAAAATCGCTGAATTCTTTAAAAGGTAAAGCGCAATACTTATCGCATTACGTTAATCAATAATTAAAAAGTACGTTAAAATTCGCTTTACTTTCTTTAAGAATTACACGATATTTTAAATATTCGTCCGTTTTATAGCTTTTAATAAACGGTTAATCTTTTCTTTTCAAAACTAATCGGAGGCCATTCGGTCCTGGACTAGGTTTATAACTATTTTTTAGGTTTAAAATTTGCTAAAGCCTTACTAAGAAATACGTAATAACATTATGGTAATATATGTAAGGGGCTTAAATACGCCTTATACCGAATTCTTTATGTATCGGACTTTTTACGTTTTCGTTTGCTGCTGCTGCTATTTCGGCCCGTTTAAAAGCTTCCACGATTGCTTCGTTTCGGCCTACGTCCCGGGATCCTTTTTCGTAGCTGAAGATTAATATCCTTAATTTCTTTTTAATTAGGATTATTCTAATTAAAAAGGTTTGCGGAAGTCTTATAAAACGTTAGAAACGTTGCCTTAATATTTCGTAATGTAAACGGTACCTAGGTTATAACTTAATAGTCCAAAAGGTTAACTGCCACTTTCTGGTAACTAATTATACCGTTTTTAATTTCCGCCTTTTTTATCTTTTAAAAGGTTGTCGTTTATGTCCCGGCAATAAGAGCTACTGCTATACAAAGGTCGCTAACCCATACGATCGCTATCTTTGTTTTTAGGATACTGTATCGCTATTTCTAAGCCATAGTTTCTTATTATTTTAAAATCTATTCGTTCAATTTCTTTATTAATTTCGAAGCTTACTTCAGTTTTTTTCGATATTTTCGTTAAATATTAATTAAACGCCTACTGTCGTATACCTTTTCTAATTTAGCTAAGCTAGTGTATTATTCCTGCAAGTTTTTTATAAGATAAAAAAGATTTTTTTAATCGTTAGAAATACCGACTTAAAGATTTATTTCGTAAGGTCGTCAACGCTTTTACGAAAGGTTTCGTATTTTCGATCTTCGCAGGTATAAGTTATAAAGTCTTAAATATATACTTATCTGGTTTTTGTCGTTATCTTAAGTATGTTTATCGAATAGCCCGTAAGATCGATATTTTCGATAGTTCTTTCGAAAGATAAGAATAGGGATAAAGATATAACTAAAGTCTTAGTTTGCGTTTAAAGACGCATTCTTTTTTTTAAATACAAAATAATATCGAGTTTAGTAAATCTAATAAGCCATGGATTATCTTAATTAGGATTAATATAATCCCAAATATTTAACGCGTACGCTTTAAATTGGAATTCGCCTTTAAAGCAATCCCAGTTCTTAAGTTTCTTATAGATAACGGAGTACGTCGACGGTACGGTCGCTATTATAGCTAATAAAGTGTATAGGTAATTGCTACTGAGATATAGCTTGTATCGTCTTAGTAACAACTGATTAATTAACCTCCCACACAAGCGAGCGAGCCACATAAGCGAGCGAGCCGTTTTTTGGCACCTTGCAACAATAAATTCAAATAACTCAACAACACATCGTATTGATTCAAATCAATCGGATTCTTCTTCGCTAGACGTATCTACAACTTCTATACAAGTACGCGCATTATGTCCAAGCTTGCTGCAAACGCCACACTTCCGTTCCTTGGTCTTAACCCTCTTACGACGACCCCATCCAGCTACTGTTAGCTGCATTTTTTCACCACCTCTTTCTTTTTGGGCCAGAAAAGCTTATCCCTTTTATAATAAATGTTCCTCCTTTTTAAAAACGTTTGTTTTTGGTTTTGCAACGTTTACTTAAGATATAATTCGTTTCGCGCAATTAGGTAGCTTTTTTTCGAAAAAAAAGCAATTTTGTACAGAACTAATAAGTAACTTTTAGTTAAAAAATAAACCAATTTGATTATTTTAATTAACGAGCTACCTTATTAATTTTTAATCTTTTTCTGTAAATAACGTAATTGCCGCGTTACTTTCTTAATATTCCTAAGGGTTTTCGCGGGCGAGGAACGAATGGAACCGGCAAAGATTAACAGGGAGACGGTCGGCATAGGCACAATTAAAGGAACTTCTAATTCGGAAAAAACGTTATTAGGATCGAATGGAACAAGCCCAGCTTTTGCGAATCTAGATTTGATGTTGTCGGACGTTATAGCAGCTTGGAACGCGTCGTAAAAGCCGGCGAGGAAATCTTCTTTGGCAATATAGGTATAATGGCGTCGTATTAAGTCTTCGATATACCGCGAATAAGCGCGTTCTAAAACAGAAAAATAAGATATATCAAAAGGCTAAAGCCGATACGAAAAATGCGCGGGTATATAAAGCGTAATAATGTTGTTATTGGCGTAATACTTTTCGAATTCCATCGAATAATGGCTTTTATAACCATCGAAGATAAAAAAACGTTTCGAACCTTTCGTACGCGTCCGAATATACTTATTAAAATACTAGATCTATTCGAGACCTAATTTATTTATTGTCCAGCTATTATCACTTAATACAATTTTCCAATCGGCTGCTGGCAGTAAGTTATTGCGGTACTAGAACCCAAGATAATTTTTTCCCACCATAATAACAAATGGCAGTATAGTCTAACCTGTTACAAGAACAGGGGTTCCTGTCTGAAAAAGGCCAAGTTCTTGGAGGTTAGCGCGGATGCGGCTGAACCTCGGACCAAGAGAAAACTTAGCTTTCAAGATGATCTAGTTAATCTAAGTAATCTGACAAATCACTTAAATCACTTAAATCACTTACACATTCACTATAGAATGAAAAGATATATAATGGTCAGGACCCTTATATAAATAGCACCCACTTAGTTTTGCTCCTTAGCTATTAATCTAAGCCTTCAATTAAAGGCACCGTTCTTTAATTAAGGGAAATATCCGCAAACTTTTTTAACGAACAAATTACTAAATCATTCCTCGTACTATTGTTACCTACAAATCAAAACCCCATTTCGGATATTATTCGTGCTTTTAGGTAAATGCACGATAAATTCGTTACATTTTGATAGCTCCTTAATCAATAGCCGACGAATAATTTAAGGCCCAGTTAGGCATAAATTCTCCTAAACGCAATAAAGATAACATTACAAAACGACGCTCAAAAAACAAATAGCATATTCGATTACCGTTATTAATCAGTAAAAGATCAGTAACTAGATTAAACGATTTACCACCTATTAAAGAAATTTTCTCCTTAATCGATAACATAGCACCCCCCTTTACTCGATTTTAAGGAGAACCTTTTTCCTTTCAGCCCTTGCAACAACCTGCCCCAGCAAAAAACACCATAAAAGTTTATGGATCTAAGGCGGAGGAAAAAAAAACCAACTGGCAAAACAGAAAAGTAAAAAAAAAAAACTCACCATTAATAAAAAGTTAAACATCCTTGCGAAAAAAGTCAGGACCCTGAAAAACGAAAATGCTAGACTTATTCGACAGCAACGATCTTCGACTTTGCCCTTATTTGAAGCAAACAAAACTCGCGAAAGCACTATTCCCCCTTCTAGTTATCATAAAATGCCGAAAGTCAAAGGCTACAAGCCAACCCCTCCAAAGCCCTATAATAGAACTATAAACGTAAAAGGATTCCTAATCCAGGCCAAACTTTATTTCAAGTTCTACGAAAATTCTCTAACGGAAAATTACTAGAAAGTAATAGCCATCTTTCAATTACTCGCAGGAAAAGTTCTTTTATAGTTCAAACCTACTATAAACGACTATTTTATAAACTACCTTAACCAATTTTCCGATTTAACTAACTATATTTTCGGCAACTATAAACACTTTAAGGAAAAAATGCGAACTTTATTTGGAAACTTCGATAAAAAACAGCATATAATCGAATAATTATATCTTTTTCAACAAGCCAAGTCAGCAGTTAAATATGCGACTAAATTCAATCGCCTTGTATCAATCTCTAATCTCCCAAAAAGCGTATTGTTTTATCCCTTCTACAACGGCCTAAAGTTACAAATTAAGGATAAGATATATAGAATACACAAGACTGGCCCCTTCCAAGATTACATTAATAAGACCATTATTGCCTATCGACATACCTTCGAAAAATACTTATAAAAAAAATCCGACAAAAAAAAAACAACCAAAGCTTAAACAGCAAAACCTAAAGGGATAAAACCAAGGGCAAATCCTAAAAAAAAGCAAACACTACTTCAAAAAAGCCCAGGAAAAACAAATCGAATATTAAATGTTTCAACTATGGCAAAAAAAGCTATTACAAAAGCGAATGTCGTTCTCCAGCAAAAAGGGACTCCAGGAAAAAAGGAATTCCTTAACCCCAAAAAAAGATCAAAATAACCAAACAAGAATTAGACAGCGAAAATAAGGAAGAAAAGAAAGTTAATTTTACTTTCTTCCAGCAAAAATTTACCATTACAACTATACATTACAAATAAAATAACGACTTAAAATACGAACGTTATCCGACTTATTAAAATCGAACGATTAAAACCTATAAATATTATCCAAAACAAAAAACCTCCAGGATAACTATAAAACTAGGATATATTTGCTATTTAAATAAGCAACAGTACAAAATGCACGATAAATATAACCAGTTGCGCCCTAATACAGTAATATACGATCCAATATCTTTAAAAGCCAGTAAGGCCCCTAAAATCAAAAAACCAACTCGTCCGGGTACGCCGGATTCGAAACCAATCCATAACCACGACCTACTCCATTTTTTTGTATATCACGACGATAACTACCTAATCCACTTCCGCGTTAAGGAAAATAATAACTATTGGCCCGGATAGGATAAAAAGATACCTACCGAACCTAACGATAAATACAAATATATTAAAACACCTAGATAGCCGGATTACCCCCGATCTTATTACCTACACCCCGAATCAGCTCAAAATCGAAAAGCCATTATACAGGGATACTTATGTTATGCTCCTACACTATATATAATACATGAAATTTTGGACGTAAAAGCCAATCCTTCGGAAGTTTCACCCCTAAAACCAGAACTCCTTTAAACATCGGAAGTAAGGATTTTAAAATCAATTTGCCAGATCGGCAAAAAAAAGTAATACACCTACATAAACGACAAATGCTCCAAACACGCAATTAAAAAGGCCCGAAAATGGAAACGCCTTTTAGCCAACAAGATTAACAAATCAAAAAACTATACAGGCCCTCGAAATTAAGGCATCGAGGAGCTCCACCTTACAAAACCTTATACGAAACAAAAACTAGGCAGCGCAGTTAAATTAAAATTCCTCTCCAGTACGGAAACAAAACATTTAAGGCCATAATCGACTTAAAAATAAAAGGAAACTTTGTTTTACTATCAGTTGCAAAAAAAATATCGGATCCCTTAAAGGTATAAGCTGAAGTTATACAAACTACTTATAGTCGACGGAAGCTTGTTTAGGTATAAAAATGGACGAATCCTTAAGAAAACGGAAAAACTTCCAATACAAATTTAAAAACATTTAGAAAAAATCAGGCTGGACGTAGCCGACATTTTAGGATACGACATTATCCTTAAAATACCGTAATTCCGTTTTAGCAACCCTTATATTAACTGGAAAACCTAGAAACTTTCTTGGAATTATTTAATAATTTCCTCAAAAGAAAAGTTCCGAAAAATCTATTATCTAATCCGAAAAGCCAAAATAATGGACCCAACTGCTAAGGTACCCCCTAAGTACCAAAAATTTAAAGGACTATTTAAAAAACGAATATAAAAGGAGTTACCCGATTATAATTAATAAGATTACAAAATTTCTATTAAAGAAAAATACTATATAAAACTTTATTAAATTTACTATATAAATCTAAAAAAAGTTAAGGCCTTATAAAAAAGTTTACAACGAAACCTTAAACGCGGATATATTTAGGAATTTAAATCTCCCGTAGGATACCCCGTTATGATGGTACCAAAAATAAAGGATAAGAAAATTCGAATTAACAAAAATAAAAACCCTATATACCGAAAAATCCATAATTACCGATAGTTAAATAATATCACTATTAAGAATGGATACTTTTTTACCTTTATGGATACTATAAAGGAAAATATTAACAAAGCTAAATAGTTTACGGCGTTAAACCTGCCGGACGGTTATTACCTGGTTCGAATAACTAAAGGCGAAAAATGGAAAACTGCCTTTAAAATAATTCATAAACTTTACAAATATAAGGTAATACCCCAAAAACTTACTAATACCCCTACTAATTTCCAACATATATTAATAATTATCTTACGAAAGTTTTTCGGTAAATTCGTATTTATTTACTTAGACGATATTTTCATTTATTCTAAAACCTTGGAAAAATACAAAAAGTATATCGCCTAAATACTAAAGGCATTCGAAAAAGCAAACCTGTTAGTTAATACCGAAAAAAACGTATAACATACTTAAAAACTAAACTTTTTAAGCTTTACCATTACTCCAAAACAAATTCAAATCCAGGACTTTAAAATAAAAGCAATCAAAAATTGGCCGATTCCCGATAAAGCAACCGTTACCGACGTCCGTCAATTTTTAGGATTTACGGATTACGTACGCGGCCTAATTAAAAACTTCGGAAAAATTGCCAAACCCTTAACGAACCTTATTACCAAAAAATACACTAAAAAAAAATTCGAATTCCCAAAAAAAACCAAAAAAACGATATAAATACTTAAAAATCAAATTACTAATACCCCCGTTATAAAATTACCTAACCATAATAAAAAAAAACGATTAAAAATTAATACATTAAATAAAACCCTAAAAGTAATCCTAAAATAATAAGAAAATAATAAAAAGTAATACTTAGTAACCTATTACTCCAAAGCTCTAAAAAATACAAAATTATAATACTCCATCTACGACAAAAAGTTATTAATAATTATTATAAAATTCAAAAAATAAAAACCTTACTTTAATAAAACTAAAAAATCCTTTAATATTTACTTTAATTATAAAAATCTTATTTACTGTATAATAATTTAAAATCTTAATAAACGATATAAAAATTAAATAATTTTCCTATCTAAATTTAATTTTAAAATTTACTATATCAAAAGCAAAAAAAATATTTAAGCAGATATTTTAAGCCGAAAAAAAAATTACGATAATAAGGTCCCCAAACGACGCATGCAAATATTACAACTTATAAAAAAAAAACCTTATAATTATATAAAATACTAAAAAAACTTACTCCCGAACTTTTGGCCCAATTTAAAAGTTCCTATAATTCTAACGAACAAAAAAAAGTTAAATAATTAAAAAAATAATCCAAAAACCAACTGCTATATTACGGAAAAATCTACGTCCTACGAAAACAACAAAAACGGTTTATTAAAAAATTTTACGAAAACTTATTATATAAATATTAAAGGATTTTCAAAATAATTAAACGATTCCAAAAAAAAATACGACTTCTTAAAACTTAAAAAAACCGTTAAACAAATAATTAAAAACTGCAACGTTTATAACAAAACTAAAATAATTCGCCACAAACCGTATAAACTGCTATAACCTATAAAAATTCTAAATAAAACGTAAAATACCATAACTTAAAACTTTATTACCGACTTACCCCTATCCAAAAACCCCGTCACCGGAATCCAGTACGACGGAATATAGGTAATCGTTAATAAACTTACCAAATATAAATACTTCCTCCCTTTTAAAGGAAATACGACAGCAAAACAATTAACCTACGCATTCGTAAAATATTACCTTAACAAACATAAAATCCCAAAAAAAAATATTTTAAACAAAAACAAATTATTTATTTCCAAATTTAACATTAACTTTTTTAAGCAAATTAACACCAAACTCAAATTCTTTACAATATACCACCCCTAAACCGATAAACAAACAAAACAACTAAACTAAACCCTAAAACAATATTTAAAAAATTATATTAACTATTAACAAAATAATTAAGTAAAACTACTTTTATTAATATAAATAGCTTATAACATATCCGTTAACAAAAATATAAATATTTTTCCTTATATAACCGTATATAAACAAAACGCAAAAACTTAACAACCCAAATAACCACTTAATAAAACTCCAAAAATAACCTTAATAACCCTTAAAGCAAAAATAATAATATCTAAAATTAAAATTATCCAAACTTACTTTAAAACTAAGCTACAGTTTTTCTAACAACAAATAACTTATTATTATAATAATAATAAAATTTAAAAAACTAATTTTATCAAAAAGAAACAAAATTTACCTATTACGCCAAAAACAAAACGCAACCTTAAATATCTTACAAATCAAAACCAAAAAACCCAATAACAAACTTAATTTCAAAAAACTCGGTCCGTTTAAAATTAACAAAATCATTTCCAAAATTAACTATTAACTGTCGCTACCCAAAACAATAAAAATATATCCTATTTTTTACATTTCCCTACTAAAACCAATACCTAATAACGCCCTACTGGAAACGCGTTTAAAAGTCGAAAAAAATACCGACAAATACGAAATCGAAAAAATACTAAACTTAAAAATAATCAGCGACAAAATTCAATACCTAGTCAAGTAAAAAAACTACTTACCTAAAAACAACATTTAAAAGCCCCTCAAGCACCTAACGAATACGAAGGACCTGGTTAAAACGTTTCACCGCCAAAGTCCTAACCGACCGTCTCCAACGCAGCCAAGGTCGCAGGCGACAACGGTCCGACCCCCAGATCCAAACTTTCGGCACTCCAATCGAAGAAAACAAACGCCTCCATGTTAACGTTAATCTCAAAAGCAAACTACGCTTACTTTTCTTCCATACGACGCTGCTCCTCCTCTAGTTTTTCCTGCTCTTTTATTTAATCCAACTCGTATTCCTCCTTTAATATAGCAAAAGCCTTTTTTTTTAAAACATCTTACTAAAGACGCAAACGTTTTAATCGACCAAAAAGCTTTATCAATTTATCTTCCACTTTACGTTATTCCTTTTGTAACCGTTTTCATTTTTCTCCAATTTTCACTAAAAAATTCATCTCTAATACGTCATAAGCCGGGCGCTAACGACAAGTACAACAACTACAACTCGGAAGATCAATCACAAAAAAGTAATCGGTTTCCCCGAAACGAATACAGTTCGAACAAAAGTTAACTTTGGAACCGAATTTTTCAATATAATCTGCACGATTATCACGCGCCTCGCGTTAGTTAAATCGAGGTTTTTTCTTTCCTTTTTAAATACGGCCTGTCATAATAAAATCAGCTAAGAAATCCCAGTACTTTCTCCAACTACCAAAAGGGTTACTTACGGTTCTTATCTTTAGGATAAAAATCCTTAAAAAAGGGAAATAATATTACAAAAACAGGAGTTTCTATCTAAAAAAGGCCAAGTTCTTAAAGGTTAACGCGGATACGGCTAAACCTCGGACCAAGAAAAAGCTTAACTTTTAAAATAATCTAGTTAATCTAAGTAATCTAACAGATCACTTAAATCACATAAATCACTCACACACTCACTATAAAATGAAAAAATATATAATGGTCAGGACCCTTATATAAATAGCACCCGCTTAGTTTCGCTCCTTAGCTATCAATCTAAGCCTTCAGTCAAAGGCACCGTTCTCTAATTAAGGGAAAAATCCGCAAACCTCTTTAATGAACAAATTACTAAATCATTCCTCGCACTATTGTTACCTGCAAATCAAGACCCCATTTCGGATACTGCTCGTGCTTCCAGGTAGATGCACGACAGGGTCGTTACATAACCTTGGAAATTAACAGTTTAAATAACTGTAACCCATTTTCTATTCCCTTATTACATTTATTTAGGTTTTTTACGTTTTTCGGCATTGGTAATTACTATGCCCGTTGCTATAAGAAGCCTTATCAAAAATTCAGTCTCGTCGAAGTTGTAAAGGTCACTCTCGTCCTCTAGAACTGCTGCTTCGGGTTCTTCGGTCACTGCAAATTCTTTTTTATAATGCTATACTTCGCGATTATAACCCGAACAAGCTCGAACCACTTGCGAAATATCTCTGGATTTTCGCATAGGACCCGTTGATAATCGATTTTCCGATTTAAACGCGTTTGGAGTTTTTTTGTTTTTTGCCGTTTAATAAAGTTCGACGCCCAGTTAACTTTAACGCGTTTTGCAACGCGCTGGGCCAGCAGTATATTAGCCATATCTTCAACATACTAAAGCCGGACAGGAAACGCTCGCATATTTAGGTTAAAGAATTTTTCGATAATTAATTTCTTTTCGGTCGGTGTCAGCTTTCGCGAATTGGGGGCATTGTCGGTTCGGGCGCATCGACCGTAATATCGGGCTTTCAAAGTAGATTCGGGGATTTCATATATAGAATGCAACTTTTTAAAAAAAAGTTTCTGGTCTTTTTTTCTAGCCTGGATGGCTAAGTTTATCCTAGCTTCTTTTGTAAAACGTTCCATGTTGTTGGCGTTGAGAAATTCATGATCAAAGTTGGAAGGTTGGAAAGTTGAGAAACTTGGCTCGCTTGCTTGTGTGGCTCGCTCGCTTGTGTGGGACGTTAATATATAACGCAAATTAAACGAATGAGATTTTTAATTATTAGATATAGGGGACATCAGTTATGTTATATTGGATAATTTAGCTGCAGGTACTTTAAATCGCGCATTACTGTTTTATGGGGTCTAGCCGCGGAACATATAAGTTCCGATCAGAGGGAGCTTTTCTGTATATGGAATGCTAGCGCACCCCCTGCTAGCTGACAGGAAAGGAACGCACAAACCTTTCTTCTCCAGATTACCTGACGCATACGAATTACCCCTTTGTTATTGCACCCAATTCGTGTCAAATACGTCACTTTTTATTTGTTTTGTTAATATGTCTATTTAGGGATTATTTGGAGCTGCGTTTGGCAGATTTAAGGGGAGCATTTCCTTTTTATCTGGGGGGTATATCGCAAAATAGAGGTTGCTAGCTTAGTTATCAAGTCACCAGGAACTGTAGGCATCCCGTAATAACGTTGTTCCGGGACTCCCACAAGTATATATAGAGCTTTCTAGTTGTTACTCTTTAGAGCCAGAATCATCCATGACAACCCACGCTTTCCATACTTTATGCAACGTTTCCTCGCGATCAGCGGAACTGTGACAATAGGCTAGGAGACGAAAAGCTGGAAATTCAGCGAATCAGGGGGCGTAAGAATCTAGGAATTCATGGGTTCAGTAGAAGAGAGGAGGAAGTGATATAGATGAGGGACGATCATGTGACAGCTAGTACGGCAGAAATTTGGGGTCATATCTAGTACATCCACGCCTGCGCAGTGATAGTGGTACAGCTGGGGTTCAATATAGGGTTCATATTGAGCGCGGGGTAAACAACAATGAAAGTACACAGTCATCTTGTCGATCTACCTATTGCAGCAACGAGATTGCGGCAATTGAAAACAAAGGTAGGGGAGAGTTGCTTCTGCGACGCGGCAGAATTGGAGACAGCTCATAGCCGCCGTGATGAGGTAGGTGGCTGCCGTCTGTCATCCCCATACACGCGAACTCAAGACTGCCGTTGGATATGGGAGCAGGGAGGGGTGTTTGGGAAGTCGAGCGGACAAGGTGTGAACAGAAGCTTTCTTCGAACAAAAAAGCCCCTGTCGACGGCCTCCTCTTGGTCTATTTATTCATTCTACTATCGTCGTAAATAGTTGGCCCTCTTTCCTTCCCTCCTGAATCATTCTCACTGCCTCCGACCATGGCTCTCTCCTTCCAGCTTACCTACTCTCGCCCCGCCGTCCTCTTTTCCCTTTTCATATCTAGCCTTCTCTACATACTCTTCTCGCTGTACCTCTTTGCCCGCAGTACCCGGCGTAGCCATTCTTTCCCCCCCGGCCCACCTACCATTCCTTTTATCGGCAACCTTCATCAAATCCCGCTGAAAAAAACCGTTCCTCAAATTCGAAGAATGGCGGCACCTGTACAGTAACGTCATTGGGCTCAAAATGGGACCGAAGAATCTCGTCGTCTTATCTGATCCGGCACAACTGCGCGAGCTCTTTCAGCGTAGAGGTGCACTTTACTCGGGGAGACCGTACATGTACATCCCACAAGAACACGTCATGAAGCCTGGAGATTCGCGTGTCTTGTTTATGCAAGATGGTCCAGCGTTAAGAGAATGGAAGACAGCGGCAAGGGTAATGACGGATCAGGCGTCTGTTGCCAAACTCGCACCCTTGCAGGTTGCACTGGCAGAAAAGCTCGTCTGGCAACTAGCGAAAGACCCAGCCGGTTGGAGCAGATATTCCGGCGAGTGGAGCTTGAGCGTCCCGATCCTTTGTGTCGCTGGACAGACGCTAGATGACTATCCTCACGGTTTTGGCGAGTATTACCTCGACGTCCAGAAGCAATGGTCAGTAAGCTTCCAACGGCATTCCTCATATCTCTCTTCTACATGCACTGTTTGCTTCTCTAACTTCCATTATCTGCAATGACACTTGTACCCCCCTATAGTGGTACACAATGCTAACCAGACACAGGCTCTAACTACTGGAACCAGGCAACACTCCTCCCGTAGACATTTACCCTTTTCTCGCCTACCTGCCTGACTTTCTTGCCCGTTGGAAAACCCGTGCCGCCCACGTGAGCAAGGTTCTCTACGACGTCTACGGCTGTCTCGTCAATGCTGCTAAAGAAAAAGCCGCCTCAGGCAAGCAGTATCCCTATACGCCCGTTCTTGTTCGACTCATTCGCGAGCGCAACTTGTCGCCTGATAGGGGCAACGAGAGGGATGAAGAGAGTTTCGGAGACGCGGAACCGCCCATAAGAGACTCCCAGCTCCTGTCGTTGGGTTCTGGCCTGCTTGATGCCTCTGTCGATTCGATGCATGCTGTTGTTGAGACATTGATTCTTATTATGGTAAAGCACCCTTCTAAGCTTGCTAGATTGCGCGCAGAAATAGACGCCGTTACTATCACCGCTGGCCAAGTGGTGGCGCCCGATGAGAGTCGCCTTGCGCAGCTACCGTATCTGCAAGCTTGCATTCTCGAGACTCTCCGGTTCCGCACCCCGGCGCCGCTCCTCATACCAAGGATGCTCACTCGCGACGACGTTATTGACGGCTACATTCTCCGCCGGTACCACCGTCCTCGCAAACGTGCACGCTATCCATCACCGAGCAGAGGATTACGATGACGTTGAATGCTTTGTTCCCGAAAGATTCCTCGCTAATCCTGCAGGGGTTAAAGCTCATCTCTGGAACCAACTAGGCGGGTCGTCCTCAGGGACCGTGCATAGGCCGACCTTCGCTTTTGGCGCGGGCAGGAGGAAATGTCCTGGCGAAAAATTCGCGCTAGCCAACATAGCCATTGTTGTGGCAAAGCTACTCCGGGCATTCGACATCTCGTATCCAGCAGATGAGGTACCAAATCTAGAATGGGAAGACGGTTTCTCGAATGGCCTGTCGATGGCCCCGGAAAAATTCAAAGTTGTCTGGTCGTTAAGAAAAGGGCGAAGGATGGACGATTTCGAGAGAAACTACAGCAAAGCAATGGCAGCGTTGGTGGCGCTTGTTGGATCGGGATCGAGTAGCCATGATTGAAGTTTGACGTTTTCTTTTCTGGGCATATTTGCTTCGACTATTCTGTATCGTCGCATCACTTGCTCCATACAAGCGAAATTTCCTAAACCTCAGTATTGTGCCCTTCGCTGAGCTCCATAGGGATCGGCAAAACAGATCAAGGACGCGACATCGACGAGTCCGTTCAAACGTTGCATGCTGGACGAGCAAGATTGTGACCAGATTCACTATCGCAATTCAAGTTAATACCCTGATTTGCGGCTAGTGAAAATACATACATTCGTGATTAGTCGTATATAAGCGTATTATTTACTTACTAATTTGCTATTTTTATTATTCATTAAGAATAAATAGTTAACTAATAAAAATTTATAAAGTTGATACCTAAACAAAGTCCTAGATTTAGTCCCCGAATAGGGGCTTGGACCCGCTTTTATCCGAAGAATAACTGGGGAGTCCTAAACGACCATAAGACTAATATCAAAAATGCATCAGCCGCGAATCGAACGCGGGGCCCATCGAGTCTCTTTCCTCTTCCTTTGTATCGGTGGGAAATGGCAACGATGGATTTTACCACTAAACCACTGATGCAATTAGTTGATTGGATGTTAGGATCCACTGTTATCGAATTTTATATACTTCGTAGTCATGCTCGTTTGTGTCTCTCTGTATGTGGGGGGTGAGCATGGATGTGGATGCGTGGGGGGGCCATGGGGGGTGGTGGAAAGGTTTTTGTTGAGTTTAGAGTTGGTGAGAAATGGGGCGTTTGGCGTTACTTGTATAGGGCTTGTGCTACCTAATAACTTTGCCAATCGATCTGCCCCTTTGGTCTCCCAATTCTATATCGTAGCCCACATTTGCACATTTTTAACTAAAAGATGCTATCAATACCTCCAGTGAGGAAGTTATGTGTAAGTACCTGATGATATTTTTAAGACATAAGGAAGTATCATCAACAGCTCGCAAATCAAAAGTAGGAAGATGACTCGTCTATAACCAGTGAAACTTTTTAAGGGAGTGCTTGGGGTGTACGAAAATGTAAAGCTCCCCTCTATTACTTGCTGATGGGCAACCTTGATGGATACCTAATATCTATAAATTAGAGCATGCACGCGTAGCAATCGTCTCCTACTCAAATCGGACCGACAAATGTGCTCTGCTACCTTCACGTCTCCGGCCGAGCGCTGAACAAGATCGTCATATCATAAACGGTAGGCAAAACCCGTAGCAATCGTTGCCTCATTTATATCTATATTTCTAGTTGCTAACCAATCACTAGATCGCCTACGCACAGGGGAGCGCCCGTCAACCGCGGCACCAAGCGAACACTTTCGTCTAGTCTACTCTAGTCGTTCGTTCTTCTATTCTAGCCAACCAATCGTCTAGTTCCTAACCAACAGGCTTGAGCAGGTCATGTCGTCAGGCTTGGGGAGCCCCATGGCATCGAGAATGGTGGGCGCGACGTCGCCGAGGACGCCCTCGTCGCCCTTCTTGAGCGACCAGCCCTCTGGCGCGTTGTCCATGATGAAGGGGACTTTGTTGGTGGTGTGGGAGGTCTTGGGCTTGCCGTCGGGGAACTTCATCTCCTCGGCGTTGCCGTGGTCCGCCGTGATGAAGAGGATGTAGCCCTCTTTCTTACAGGCGTCGCGGATGACGCCGATGGCCTTGTCCGTCGCCTCGACGCCGACCACCGCCGCCTCGTACACGCCCGTGTGACCCACCATGTCGGGCGGCGCGAAGTTGTTCATAACGAACGGGAACTCCTGCTCCGCGAGCCGCTTAGCCACCTGTTTGGCGACGCCCGCGGCGCTCATCTCGGGCGCCTTGTCATAGGTCGGCACGCTCTTGTTGGAGGGCACCAGGTCCTGCGACTCGTCTCGCGTCTCCAGCGGGAAAACCTTCTCGACACCGCCGTTGAAGAAGAAGGTGACGTGGGCGTACTTCTCCGTCTCGGCGATATGGACCTGCTTGAGCCCCTGCTTGCCGAGCCACTCAGCTAGGACGTTGTCCATGCGCTGGGGCTCGAAGGCGACCTCGAAGGGATAGTCGACCTTGTACTGGGTCATGGTGACCAGATGGATCTTGGGATACGGGAAGTCGGGCCTGGGAGAGCGATCGACGTCTCCGAGAAGCTGCGTGATCTGTCGCACTCGGTCGGATCTGTAGTTGAAGAAGAAGACCTCGTCGCCGTCCCGGATGCGAGCCTCCTTACCACCGACGATGATGGGCTTCAGGAACTCGTCATTCTCGCCCTTCTCGTACCGTTCCTTGACCGTCTTGACGGGGTCAGAGCTCTCTTCTCCCTCGCCGAGGACCATGCCCCTCATGGCGAGCTCAATCCGCTCCCACCGCTTGTCTCGGTCCATAGCGTAGTATCGGCCAACCGCCGTAGCAATCTCGCCGATGCCGATCTCCTTTGTCTTCTCAACCAGCTCTTCCATGTAGCCCGCGCCTGACTTGGGGTCCGTATCACGTCCGTCGCCGAAGAAGTGGATGAAGACCTTGGGGACGCCGGCGGCCTTCGCGGCCTTCAGGAGAGCGTAGAGGTGTTCCTGTTTCGAGTGCTAGACGAGACGGTTAGTCATGAAAGTTGAGTAATATGGTAGAGGCAACATACAACACCGCCGTGGGAGACCAAACCGCAGAGGTGCAGTCTTCCATTGCCGTTCTTGGCAGCGTCTAATACCCTCTGGATGACCTTGTTGTTAGCAAACTCGCCCTTCTTGATAGTCTGGTCGATCCGGACGACGTCCTGCCACACAACTCGGCCCGCGCCAATGTTCAAGTGGCCGACTTCCGAGTTGCCCATGAGGCCTTCGGGAAGACCGACGGCGAGCGACGAAGCCTCGAGCTCGGTAAAGCCGGTAGGGCTCCTGGACAGCTCATCCATGACGGGGGTGTTTGCGTTCGTAATAGCATCGCCATCCTTGGGCGAATCGGCCGAGGGAATTCCCCAGCCATCGATGACGATCAAACACGCCTTATGATCTGGCGTAGGCATTTTTCAATTAACAATATTATCTCTCGATAATTGATGTTTTCTCGTTTTATATAGGGGGTTTT
Source organism: Monosporascus sp. mg162 (assembly GCA_004155945.1). NCBI lineage: Eukaryota > Fungi > Ascomycota > Sordariomycetes > Xylariales > Monosporascus > Monosporascus sp. mg162. The sequence goes on from QJNY01000301.1 coordinate 29,305, forward strand.
GAAGTTGTTGAGGAAGAAGTTGAGATGGTGGGGTTAAGTGAATGAGATCAAACGGAGCGCAAACTTAGAGCGACCGGCTGGAATAAGCAGCGCCATCCGACCGTTTCGATCCGATTATGTTATTGTATTATGCCACTATAGACAATCTGCAGCTACGTAATGTAATATTCCAATGTATGGATTAAAAAACGGCATCTACAGATTAATTGACGCGACTGGACTTTCCACATCGAGACAGACGCCCACCATAAGATTTTCTTTCCCCTCTATTGACTTTTCATGACGACCCCCACGGTTGCCCCTCAGCAATTGTGAAAACGCCCATGGAATAACAGCCTCACCGAGAAATGACGCAAAAGTAAATGCATCTAAGCTAACAGTCCACTCTGGACATTTCTCTAATATTATTAGGATGGACATACTCCTATTTTCAAATATTCATATCGTCAATTGCTATGTAAGCTAGGTTCTAAGTAACTTAACACAAATCATCCCCACCCTTGTTTCGGCCACAAACGCAGTGCCGGCTCCGAGGGGCTGTTTCGCAAATCGCTGCCGCTTCCCATTTTGACGTCAGAGCACCAATCGCCCAGCCGTTACCCACTGGAATGCAACAAAGTTCTTACAGTATCAGTATCGGGGCAAGTTACATGCCAAGACCCCGACAGTCTCCCGATGTTGTGCTGAGTATCAGGTCCGAAATTTACATCCTGTCAGGTGTCCCCTTAGAGTTAAATCTAACGCTATTATTATATTAAAGTTTTAATTGATACAAGCCCTTTTCATTAAAAGAATCGAAAACCATAGTTATTTTTATATATTAAATTAAACTAATCAATTGAAGTTAACCTGTGAAAATAGCAGACTAGGATGTTAAACATACCCCTACGACGTAGTAAGGCACACTACCAACGACCACAACCGGTAACCAAATGCATCCAGTATTCGCAAGGCTGAAGAGCTATCCCGTCGATCTTTAAACCATCGCTTAAACTCAATCTCGATTGACGGTAATTATCTACAGCGGCGCCCCTTGCACATTGTCTTGGTAGTCTAGACTCTATTCGACTCGCGACATCTATTCATTCGCATAGACACTTTGCACGACTCACACCTCCCACGACCCTTGGCGAATCCAAACATACAACAACCATCAAAAATGACATCGACCAACACCACCACCACCCTCGCAATGCCTCCGGGGCTCAACCCAAACACGCTGGACACCATAACTGAACTAGCGCAGCTCCTCGCGCGGCTGCGCACACCGGCGTCCTTGTCAGCGGCCTCCACGAACCTGCCAGGCGGCACGCCGGCGGCGACCCAGACAACGCCCGCATCGTCCTCGACGGCCGCCCAGCACCCACACCAACACCAACACCAGCACCAGCACCACCACTCCTCACATCTACATCCGCCGCAATCCCAGACCCAATCATCGCAGCCGCAGTCACAGCCGGGACAGGGACAGCAGGGACAAGACGGCGAGCTCTCGCTCAAGGAGGTGCCCGCGGCGGCCGACGCGCTCAAGCACCGGTTCCAGCGCGCGCGCGCGCAGATCCGGACGCTGCCCGACATGGGCCGCGGCGTCGCCGAGCAGGAGGCCGAGATGGCCGCGCTCGAGGCGAGGCTCGCGAGACAGCGCGAGGTCCTGGCGCGCCTGCGCGACGTCGGCGTGCGGTTCGCCGCCGCGCAGGGGGAGAGGGACGGCGACGGGGAGGCGGGAGGTGGGGATCGGATGGTCCTGGAGCAGTGATCTTGTTCTGCTTTTACAAAAAAGAAAGAAAGAAAAATTTTTGGGGGGAAGGGGAAGTAGGGGAGGGAAGGAAGCAAAAGAAGAGAAGACGAGAGAGGTTGTTGTTTGGTAGCCGGGTTTCTCAATTCTCGCATCAGCATATGGCGGTCTGGATGTTGACGGCATGCATGGAGTCTGGCGTTTGCGATATCTTACAGCAGAAGATGATAATATGCTCCCTTCGCTTGGAATATAAGACCACATTGGACTACTACTCTAATTGGGGGATGCCATGAGTGGAATGACTGTGCCTCCGTTACACACTATATACTACACCGCTATATCACATTTTGAAACGGAACAAGATAGATGCAACTTGCCACAAACACTTTTCCAGCCTAACTAGTTGAACAGAGAACAAACTCCCAGACTCCCAACTCCCCAATTCTTCTATAGTAATCCCGACTCAGCAATTAAGAGCTGAGGATTCCAAACTTCCGCAGTACATCGTCCGCACTCTGGCTCGGGTCCCCGCTGACGGCGTCCCTCCACCGGGCGTCCGAGATGCGCTCCCCCTCGGGCAGCACGCTCCAGTTGGGCGACGGCTCGCTCTTGAGCCACTTGAAGTCGTCGACCTGGTCCCACTGGTTGGGGACCCCGCTCATCTCCTCAGGCAACTGCCAATTATCACGTTAGCTCATATATTCATCGCACATCCACTCTCCCTCTGCGCGATTCGGGAGGAGTTAGGAACTAGAGAGGTTGGGGGCAGGGGGAAAGGTTGGGGGGGCCAAAGAAACGTACATAGGCCGCGGGGATCGGCGCGAACCGCACGCCGGAGCAGTTCTCGATGATGGGGTGGCTAGCGCAGTGCAGGTAGACGTCGACGTCGCGGCAGTCGTGCATGCGGACCTGGCGCGCGGCCACGACGACGACGGAGCTCTCGACGCCCGTGACGTGCGCGGGGCCGTCGACGCGGCCCGCGACCACGAGGCTGCGCCGCACGTTGCGCAGCGCGAGCCCCGCGAACGGCCGGCCGCCCTCGGCCGTCGGCGCCGACATGTCGACGACGCAGCGGTCGAGGTCCGTCACGCTCGCCGACGACTTGGTTGCGCTCCTCGGCAGCGCGATGTGCAGCGCCTCGTGGCCCTCGAGCGCGATGCCCCTGGCCTGCGAGAAGCTCGGCTTCCGAACCTCGCCCGTCTTCGCCGCCGCAGGGTCGCGGAGTTCCGCGTTGTAGTCCTTCGAGGGGGACTGGCTGCTTGCGGCGTTCTCGTCCTTGTCGTCGGCTGCTGCGACCGAGGGGCTCGCTGGACTCCGTTGTTGGGAGGGGGCCTGTGACCGGGGGTCCGCCGCGCCCGCTTGGGCCGTCGCGTTCTGCGCTCGGGGCTTGAACTGGAAGCGCGACTTCGGCTTGAACTTGCCAGTCGTCTCGTTCAGCTTCTCCGTGAGAGCCTTGATAGCCTGTCTGGGGTGTCAGGACAGTCCACGCTGAACGTGGAGTATGGCCGATATGCTAGCTACAGTACCTGAGAGTAGGCTCGTTGGTCATATGCTGGGATGTAGTCCCCGGCGTCTATGACCTCGTTGTTTAGCCTCGAGATGCCCGCCAGTATCGTGTCGACGCACATCTGCCTCTCTCCGTTGACCGGCGACAACGCCGCTAGGTCGTCGATCTGATCTTGGATGGCTGTCTCTTCTGTGAGCATGTATTGTATTTCTCTGATCATATTCTAGGTCGCAACCTACTAGTGAGCTCTGCCTGGAAATGGCGGAAGAACCGCTCGTTGGGGTCCGTCATCTTGCGACTCGCCGAGCCACCAGGGCTGGGCGTAAAAGGGATGAAAAGTTCGGCCTGAGGAATTTCCACGTTGAGGATCTGCATCTTGAGTGGAAAGATATCTGAGATTCTGAAAAGGTATAGTAAAAAAGAGTACCTGTTGTTTTTTCCAACTGAGCTATAGATTGAATGAAGTTCTCAACTATGAAAGTATTAGCTATGAACGACGAGATACTGGCTTGGCAAGGAGGAAAGTAGGGTTTCCGTCCACCGACTGAAAAGGGGTTCTCGTACCTCTTAATATGCGCATCCCCGAGCAAAGAAACTTCTCGTGCAGATGGGTTCGGTGAGCTACCATACGAGAGTGATGACGATCACATACAAGTCGAGGACGTAGTATGCGCACGGGCGAGCACCTGGGTATGCAGACTATGCAACGCAAGTAAACTAAACCGAAGGGTCGCGACCTGCAGGATGTCGTCGTCGATTGCATTTTACTGGCGCACAGGTAAACAACCGCAGCAGCACCACCAGGTCAGCAGCGGGTCACGCCATCCCACGGCACCAAGCCCGCAGCTCGTGGTGGGCGGGTTTCCTTATCGGTTGGTTGGCACGGCTCGGCCACCGAATTGATAACCCCGTTTAGGGAAGGTTTAGTGGGGTGACACGATCGATCGCCCTTTCGGCTAGACCACATACGATGGGGAGGGACCCCGCATTCTGCGCGTTCCGGGGTCCCTGCAAGGCATCCAGGGTAGGACCCTTAATAATTCCCGAAAACTGATGCCTGTGACGTATGGGCGGCTCCGGATTGCAATCCTCATTGCATGATCGGTGTTATCCTTGTGGCATGTGCTTCGACCTTTTGAGGGGTAAGCTTACTCGATCGCTTATTATTCCGTTGTACCGGCTATTCATGGCCGCATTTACATGCAGGCAGGTAAAGCATCGTGACCTACCTTTGCTACGTCTGTGTTGTCCTACCGCTGCGCTGAGAGAGGGCTTGCGTTTGCCGATGATGCCATTGGCATGCTGGTTAATCTTTTCGCGACGATTCAGTTGGCTGAGGACAATGTCATGAGCGATTTGAATTCGTCCCCGGGCCATGTTGTTGATTCCCACCAAGTCGACTCCGCTGTCGACAAGATATGCGATCCGCTAGTTGCAGAGAAGGGCCACATTATCCATTTCACGAACTCCCGGGTTTTGCCTTGATCTCGATGCCAACCTACAAGTTTCGCAATGCTGATCTCTGGCACTAATTGCGGATTACTCCACCCATAATATCTTCGGTGATCCCGCTTTCGGCTCTGAATATTCTCCAATAAACCCCCCTTTTTTTTTCCTTGGGCTGAACACATCGGCTCTCTATCAACAAGACAAACCGGCTCCGCCTGTTGCGATAGCCATCCTTGTCCTGCTGCCCGCCCCGGGGCTGATCGGCGGTGCTCCTACTTCTTCCACTAGACATGTTCATCCCGACCCGCGATTTCGCAGAGGGGCGTCGTGTAGATCGCAGTCTAGGCGCTCCGCCGCGTCATTCAAGGCCGTGTGCCGAACTGGCGCATCATGCCACGTGGCCTATCGTATTCAAACTCGACCACGCTATCGTCGTCCATGCGAAGCAGCACCGTCACGGGCAAATACAGGCTGGCCTCGACTCTGTACTTCGCCATGGTGGTGGCCGTGAGCTGGTTCCCGATCTGGTACTGCAGTGCCTGTCGCCCATGCTCTCCGGCGAATTTGAGCAACCTACCGAAGTCCCGCGGCTCCTCCGTGAAGTTATTGAGACATGGAAACGCATCTAGGGCTTCGAGGGCGGCCTCGTAGTTGTCCGATTCAAGGTGTGCGCGGTAGGCGTAGTTTATAGACGGGGTGGCTTCTTCGAGAGCCGCCCTCGTGTCTTCGAACGTCCGCTTGCACGTGATTAATGTGTGCTCGGGGCACTTCATACGTAAGTCGTTCAATATAATGGCCAAAACCGCGAGAGCCCCAAATAAAAGGACCAGGGTAGTAGAAAGGATTCAATTAAATATGAACTGCATGATGTAGGGTGGTCCCTACGCGGGGACGGGCCTTGTCTGTCTCACGAACTCATGAAGCAACTCAGAGTAGATCTAGGCCCGTAATGCAGGAGCGTGTCTGAGAGCATGGAACCCGTAGAGAGGAAGCTACTCAGTTCACGGACAGAGTCAGATCCTGACACTAAAATATCTTTGCAAGGGTTACTCGTTTTCCTCTCCCTATAGAAGAAACTCCCGATCCCTATGTTCAGCTAACGTTACGTGCTATTACGGCCTCCATTCCCGACAGTCTCGGTCTCAAGGCGGGCGTAGTCTTGAGCCAATGAAGTTCCTATAACTCGTCGCTTACATTCCCGAGGTCGAATTATCCCATTGCAACCAGATCACAACTAGACCCCATAAAACCTTGGGTGGATAAGTTATTGGCGCAGTCTACTAATCGCATTCCTCTCTGTGTCTTACAACTAAACGGAGGCTTTAAAGACCTATGGGCTGGGCATCGATACTAGGTCGGATAACGTCGCTGCCCAAGCACATCAAATAGTCCGGTTATTTAAGGAAAGCCATAATGATAAATTCTCCGGCTCAGTACAATGTCAGGAGGCGCGCTGAGCTAGTTTAGAAAGCAATCGGTATGATGATCATCTCATAACGTTATTTAACTCCAGTTGGTTCGGACCTTGAAATCTTGCAGAGCATCAAAGCCCCTGTATAATAGGGGGTGAAATTCCAATTGGGCTCTTCCAGCTGATAACAACGACGATCTGGAGCGCTGATGTTTCCCAGGCACTAGTCTAAGAAAAGCTGATTATAAAATCATTCAGCGCAGTTAAGCGCTTGAAAGCTCGAGCCACAAAAACGGTGACGTAATTGAATTACTACCCAAAATGGCGTGCACAACTTACGTAATCTGTACTGCTCAATCAACAAATTAAACGGCTTCCTTCTTCATTCCCAGCATCCAATTACGCCAGGGAATTCCCACGACAACTCCCCAATCCCTACACCACGATGAGTCTCACCCCAGGACTGCGCTTCTCCCGCGGCGCCCAATACGTTCTGCTCTCCAATGCCGCGGTTTCGTATCCCGCGCGGCTTCCCTACGCAAACTTGCGCCGGCGGCTAAGCTCGAACACAAGGCCGCGGGCTCAACGGCCTCGCGGATCGCCAAAGACGGTGCTGCGGAGGGCTTCCACGACGCCCGAGACAAAGCCGGCGCACGGCCCGCCCGCCGTCTCCGCACCGTTCGACCCGAAGTCGCCCGGCTCGCTCTCCACGCCCCGCGAGCCAATCCCGGCCTCGTCGACCCTGAACCCGCCCGCCACGACGCGGCCGCCGCCCCTCGACCTCCCGGCGCGCGGCCCGGACGCCTCGCAGTTCAGCTATCTCTTCCGCATCGGGAAGGCGTACATGCAGTTCTACAAGGCCGGGGTGAAGGCCATCTTCACGAACCGACGCCTCCTGCGCTCCGTCGCCCCGCCATCGGGGATCGCGTCCGAAAGCGCCGCCCTGCCGACGCGCGCCGAGGTGCTGCTGCGCGCGCGCACGCGCCACGACATATCGCGCCTGCCCGTCTTCGGCGTGCTGCTCCTCGTGTGCGGCGAGTTCACCCCGCTCGTCGTGATCGCGTTCCCGCGCCTGACGCCGCTGACCTGCCGCATCCCGAAGCAGGTCGAAGCCCTGCGGCGGTCCGCCGCGGCGAGGCGGGAGGCGAGCTTCCGGCAGCTGGCGCATCTGCGCGCGGCGCGGGGAGAGAAGGGGGCCGGGCCCGCGGACGGGAAGCTGGTCGCCGGTCACATCGCGCGCAGTCTTGGGCTGACGAGTGGTTGGTGGGATAAGGCCGGTCTCGACAGTCCGTTCGCGAGCTCGGTCGCGGACGGCGCCGTCGCGTTCCTCGCGCGAGATGATGCATTGATACGCAGTGGTGGAGGCGTTGGCGGGATCGAGGACGCCGAGGTCGTGCTCGCGTGCGAGGATAGGGGGATGGACGTCCGGGAGAAGGAGGTTGGGGAGCTACGGAAGCGTCTCGAGAAGTGGGTCCGGGAGACTGAAGGCTCCGACGAGGAAGCCTCGAAGGATAAGGTCAAGAGACTATTGCTGACCCATGAACTGTTGATGTAAAAGCGAATGGCAGCTTGGAAGCCTCAAGACATGTAGACCACCTTTTATCACTTGTACACATAGACACTGCATGGGGAAAAGGGGGCATACAGGGGTCATGATGTATTGATCGGCGTAACAGACGCTCGGTTGGCGTCTATGTATCTAGTACGTGTTTGATGTATATATTGACGCATCATGCGCTAAACTGTCCACACCACACTCAATGTATTCTGCCTATTCTTACGAATATAGGTGCCACAATAGGGCACTCGGAGACATGAGGGCCGGCCAACCGCCCTCGTACGGGGGTGAGCGCTCTGCCCGACTTGAACCTCTAAAAACGGGAAGTCGAACTGGAGCTTGGAACAAGGCTTGTACCTACTTAACCAGAGCATCATCATTAGACCACCGAATCGAACCTCCCAAAAATCCACCTTGTCAGCTCGGCTTGGGCAATACTGCGGTCTAGACCATTGTAAATTTGGCACCTAGTCGATGGACGACTGTGGCCGCGGCCTCCTTGGACGCCTTCTGTCTCCACTGCCGCCGAAAGGAGGCATAAGCCTGTACGGTCCTGCACTCTCATCATCCGAATCATGGGCGAGTCCAGTGGAGGCGGTCGGGCGATTCGAGGTATTTCCATTGGCACCACTTTTCTGTTCGACTTCCTCCTCCGTTACGGGAGCTTCCGCACTTCACTATAACTCTTTCTCCCTTCGCCTCTAGAGTCACTCTACCGAGCTGCCAGAGCCTGTCAACCGCATTGGGCGAGTCGAGTCCCGTTGTAAATAACCCTTTTCTACGTGTTCTGACTTTGCTTGTTGATGTTTAGCCAATCGAGGACGTCCCAAGTAGCTCCGGTTGAAGTCTGTTTGGAGCCTGATCCGTTCCTCATAGTCACGTACCTCATCGCGAAGGAACGCCGTTGATCGGTTATTTCGCTTGGGCATCAGATACGCTTCTCCAGTGGAGTCGTCGGCGGTTCTTGAAATACGTCACTTTCACTCCTGCCCACCCTGGCTTCGTGGTCTTTGAGGTCTCCCCCGACTGGCATTGGAAATTACTGTGTTCCAGGTGGACGTGTAGGCGGCGGGACTAACTCGTCTTCTCCCTTCCGCAATGCCACGGAACGGGTCGCCCTCTATTTTCCGCGCCGGCTCATGCCCATGGCTCGTCTCGTGAAAGTGAGTCCGCTCACGTCGATAACGTCGAGGGTCACCCGAGTCGAAGGGATCTTTGAAGGGTTCCCGGTATGAGCTATATAGATTCTGGTTTGCCGTAGGAAAGTCTCTCTGGGGCACTAGTCTCGTATGTATACGCCTTTCCCGGAACCTCACGTCATCGAGACCTCTCGTAGTAGCTTCTCTTTGGGAAGATATCTGTCTCGCCGCATACTTTTCTAGATCGTAAGCGCTTCCGATCATTCTGCTGTATCTCACTCCTCGAGCCACCTGAAGCGGGATATTATGGTGTCTTTCGTATTCTTCCATTTCTTGATTCACCTCTTGAAGCTCAAAGAGCTTGTTTTGAAGTTGAGTTTCCAACTTGACACTATAGAGACGAGTAGCTGCCGTTGCGGACTGGGATACAACGCGTACATTATCTTCACTCTACCTCCACCTTCCCCCACATTCTCCGTCTCTAGACAGAACAGAGCTGAGTAAGCTAACAGTAAACTTGAAGCTCTCGAGGCAACGGCGCAGGAACTCGACGTCATCACGCTTAGATGCCCACTGGAGGCGTGCCCAGAGAGTCCTCTGGGGCGAGCGCCCGCCGTCGTTCATCTGGATGAACTTCCTCAAGAGTTCTTCGATACCCCTCTTGAGGATTACGCACTCGTTCCTCACGTTCTTGAATAATTTCTTCTTTATTTTTCGCTTCGTCGTCCTTACTCTTAGGTAATCTTTTCATGACCTCGCTGAAGTAGTCCAGGAAGCCAGTAAACGTTGAGCTTTCACGCGCGAAGCGCTTGATTTCCGGCGCCGCACGCGCCGTATTGATCGGAGCACGTAGTAACTTATTCAGGATGTCAGCAATGCCCCATGATGGCTGACAAGCTTGCCACAAATTCCATGGTGGCAGATATTCAATATGAGGCCGGCACAGGTATACCGTGATAGTCGAGTCGCCGGGATTTGATACGAGGAATCACTGCAGTAAATCCACACTTGAACCACTCATTAGACATAACACGGGATAGTAATACATTATATACGAAGGTCTCTCGAGTTCACAGCCCCCTCTAGGGAGCCCGGTAGAATGTCTTCGAGACGGATGGCGGGTACGCATTCGGTGATATTGGTGACTCCTTTAGCGGCAGCTGTACCCGCCGTCGCAGTAGCATCCGAGATCGTAAGCGTAGACATCCTGCAGATTTCGAAGATGTATTGGCTCGTCACGCCTGACACACCCCAACTGTCAGCGGCATTCGAGTCAGCCAGCCACCCAATGTCACTCCAATATTAAGGAGCGCTGATGGTTGCCCGATCCAAGCCCCTTAATTCCGTGAGCTTGAGGACAAGCACATTTGCGGTAGACATCCGGCATCCAACATCGATAGCGAGGGACAATAATTGTAAGTAACCTGGCCTGACATGTGCTCTTATATAAGACGATTACTTTGAGACACAGGTATGAAGAGACTGTATAGACACTTACTGCTTAGATACGAAGGCGAGTTTTGCGCCAAGATCACTCACTGTGCGCTTATAATCAAAAATTATCGACGCCGTACCTGTCCACTACTGTCACAAAGCCTGTCTTTGGTGTATAATTTCAGATTGTACATGGCCGCTGCGTGACTGGTGGCGCGCTGACGCTGCTTTGGTAGACTGGACCAATCACCGCAATACGTCCATTTATCGCTTCCTCAGCTGAGTATGGGCGAATATGATCGTGATCCGTAGGTACAGCTCGCGTAACCGGAAGAGCTCTCAGAATTGGACTGCGGTCTGGAGGCTCAAGTACGCCTCATAAGATAGAACGCCGCAAAGGCGACAGGCAGGACGCCATTGCGATTCGAGTCGCGTAAAAGAGGTCGTGAACCTCGCGGGGAAGGAACTGATATTGATTTATCTTCTAACTTCTGCCGGCGGCACGGGGATTCCGAACGGCCTCGCTTGTGTCGCGGCTTGCCTGCGTGCTCCATGATGTAGAGATCCTCAGGACTGGTGGACGCTTCTGCCGAATCATCAGGGCGGTCCAACGCGGAAAAGGCTTACCGGGCACTGGCTGTCCAAGACGCACTGGAATCGACTCGGAGTAGTAAATTCGGCATAGACCTGCCCGCCATACGACTCGAACGGAGCGTGCAGACGTCCTGTTATGTACTTACAATATGCATATCAACTCCGTAGATCGGCCGGAGTACCTGCCTGGCACCTAATTATAGCTCATCGCCATGTCGCGGAACGATGGGTTGGTGGGCTATTGTGCTGCTCAAGGTTACGCGGATGCCGCTGGGTTTACCGGACGGTAACGGGCTTAAGTCCGGTATATGTCGGCCGACCAGGCCAATGACGAGGTCTCCCGGTCTTGCTCAGTCAATGTCCCATCTCGGAGATGTAGACGGCGGTCTCGGAGTCGACGTTGAGTCCGTGTTGTCTTGTTGTTCTGGTTGCTGCTGCCGCTGAACTCGGGCTTAACAAGGTCAATTTAGTTAGAGCGAGGTGCGTTACTTTTGGCGGGTGGGCAGTCGAGACAGGAAGGGCTATGTTTAATGGAGCCAAAACCAAATAGGCTCTTCGTTTCCTCGAGTATGTCGAAGTGCTTTTAACCTCCTGTACCGTAACCTCCTTTACTCTCCTACGCCCGTCTCCCCCGGATCTTCGCGGGCGTCGAGTATATCCAGATCGGAAGTGACGAGGAAAGGTTTATACCACACCGTAGTCATTTCTCGTCACTGGGCAACACGCAGTGGGCGGGTCTGATATCATCTAGTGGCTCTCCTGTTGACTCAAGGCCTTCATTGGACCCTGTCTGGGTTGTCCGAACAAGGCTCGCGTCTCTAAAGCCGGGGCTACTTGATTCAGCCGATGCTCAGCGTCACGAGCGAAACGGTGTCCACGTATAGACTTGCCCAAAGTTTCTGTTGGACCGACGAAGTCTGACCGCTACCGCTATATGTTGATGAAACCTATGTAAGTTCGTGACAACGGCGAGAGGAAATGGGTGAGAGCTGCTTGTAGGTCGTTCGGTTCTTCACAGCAACGCTTCAGATGGTGAGGCACTGAGCATGGCGTTGACTGTCGCAGTTCATGCGTATCGAGTCCGGATTCGGTACATGCACTGGCGATGAAGAAGGCATACATGGCCTTCGGGTTGTCATAGGGACGTACGCCGAAGAACGGGACGATTGCAGAGATAATACCAGTACGTAAGCATCAGGACTCCTGCCGTCATTATGCTAGTAACGATCGCTTCAAGGGGCGGCTGCTGTCATGTTGAAGTGGGCAAGGTGGGGAGTTTGGATGGCTTCGACCTCGATAATGGACCACAGGACTAGCGGTACCTCGATTTTGACAGCCCAGAACCTTTCTGAGCCCCCACTCTTTTGTGGGTGGGGGAATACTAAGGGGCCGTGTGGGCCTAAAAATGCTGTGAACGCAGCTGCGCAGCCCCTAGAGCCCCTCGATTTTGACAGCCCGGAACCTTTCTGAGCCCCCACCCTTTATACTAAGGGGCCGTGTGGGCCTAAAAATGCTGTGAAGGACCAAGACTGCATACGCTGCTGTGCATACGCTGCTGCGCAGCCCCTACAGCCCCTACAGCCCCTACAGCCCCTGCAGCCCCTGCAGCCCCTACAGCCCCTACAGCCCCTACAGCCCCTACAGCCCCTACAGCCCCTACAGCCCCTACAGCCCCCGCCCTTTTATGGGTGGGGGAATACTAAGGGGCCGTGTGGGCCTAAAAATGCTGTGAAGGGCACGCCATCCGCATATCGTGTCTTATTTTTCAGGCGGTGCCGAAAATTATTTGCGCATAAGAGAATAACGGAGGTATACTACCAAGTTTGAAACTGAAAATGAAAATAAATAACTTAGTGAAATAAAGATAATTATATCGTTTAACTTTCGGCTTAAAGCTCTTTTCCACTGTTAATTTTGGGGTTTTTATCCCAATTGCATGCGTTGTTATTCATCCCTAGAATGTATGGGTTCTATGGGAAAGGTGCAAATAATTTTCGGCACCGCCTGTTTCTGTAGCCCACGCCCCCTTGTGCGTGGGGGAATACTAACGGGCTGTGTGGGCCTAAATGACATATGGAATTATGTTACGGCACACCAAAATTGCCAGATGAGATATATGACGTTGATATTGATGGAGCTTATTACGTGATAGAAAGCCTACGAATTCTAGCCCGACCTATTCACGCTCGGACCGATGTTACAGGGCGGATACCTTGTTCAGGTATCACTTTCCCATGAATTGTATAGCAAATACACTGACCACCGGCAAGTCAATCGTACCTTAATGTCAAGAGAAAACGGGGCTTGTATTGCGCTAACTGCAATATTCCCTGGGAGTTGTAGGAGTCGATAGTAAACTAGTTATCACTATTTTCCCGGTATGTGAGCCGGCGGACCTCATGCCATGTCAGCCAATCGCTTAGACGGAGTTTCGAACTCTTGGCTGGCCCTTAGTATTGAATATTTTGGCTAACCCAGAGAACGGCCCGTCTCTGGGCGCCAAGCCGTGTCCGTGCTAGAGTTTAGTACGTGGGGGTGCTACCGCCATTTTTGACCTGCCATGCGTGAGCCTATACAGGCCACCACTTTGCGGGCACGAAAGGGGTAGCTAAACATTATTCCGGCATCTCCATAGAGTATGTCATCGATTGTGAAGATACGCGTAGCTTATCTGACTGTTATTGGTGTGATGATGTGTGTATTACTAACTTGTGTCAGGAAGGATCAGATTGATCCCTGTTGTGTATCTAAAATACTAGCTACAGGTGGGGCGCGTGTGTGGCCCTAGTGCCACGCGTTAGGGTTAGTGTTGCACGGGCCAACCAATCAGGTGCATGGCAACGCACCATATGCCAACACGCCCTCTTGCGTTGTACTGCACTCTGAAACTCTAGAAAAAATTACCTATCTGACATGTCTGGGGATCGAACCCTGACTCCTGCGTGAAAAGGGTGATGAAAACTGATGAAAAACGCAAGGAAATTGATGAAAACAATCTGTCTTACAAAGCGGGATTGAACCCTAACTTTTGCGTCAACAGGTGGGCCGTACGTTGTACCAAACCACTGCACAACGTAACCGTTCTCCTCACATTACCGTTCCGTTGCAATTGCGGCGGGCCGCGGGACCCACTTTTTCCGAAGCGCTCCGGAGCGAACTGGCCGTCAGTATGGGAAACAGGTGTATCACGCCAGTCTGCTGTTGCGGAGGTCATATGATTCCTTACCTCAGCTAGCTCAGGCCCTGCTGGCTCGTTCTTTATTTTCTTCGAAGTCACTTAAGTACTACTCCACAACGCTAAAAACTAACCAATCAAATCCCAAATTCCCGTAACTAGCCAGCGAGGCCTGAGTTGTAATTATGCGAACAGGGGTTTCATTTGCAGCGTCCTTAACAAAATCAACATTATTTTTCAATTCCAACTTATCCATATATTCGAATACATAAAAAACAATTTACCAATTAATTAATTTAAATCCGATAAATTTGATACTTGGCTAACGCGTCGAATACAAGCTAATATACGTATAGGAATTTTTTCTATTTTTTTAAATCAAACTTCCAGCCAATACGGCCAAGTTTAAGCCTGGGAAGTAGACGACCGTAACGTTTTTATCGCTGCAACGCAACAACTACCGGTCGCATTATCGTATACCGGGCTTTTTTAGTATATTCGGTATGTAGAAAATCCGTATATCGATTTTTTCGGCCGTACGGGTTATAGTCGTTACGTTGCAGCCATAAGAAAGTTAGGGTTAATTTAGTCTGGAAAACTTTTTTTGCTACGACGCAATAATTACCGGTCGTAACATTTTGCTATAATTTTCCAGGGGTAATTCAGTATAGGAAAATCCCGTCAAACTATTTTTTTAGCCGTACGGGTTATAATTGTTACGTCGTAACCATGAAAAGGTTGGGATTAATTTAATCTGGAAAGCCCTTTTTGCTGCGACGTAATAATTATAATTCGTATAGGCAAAAAAATAACAAAACGGGTTTTTCTTATATTAAGTTACCCTTAAAAGGTTCATAGCGAAATAATGTACGCGGTAATTACGTTGTTATAACCTTAAAAAGGTCCCGGATTTAATTAACCGGAATACCTTCGTAGTTGCGACGTAATAACCATAACCCGTACGGCTAAAAGAACAACTAAACGGGCTTTTCCTATATTAAATTACCCTTGGAAGGCCTATTGCAAAATGATGTACGCGGTGGTTGTGTTGTCGTAGCCCTGAAAAGGTCCCGGACTTGATTAACCGGAACGCCCTTATGGTTGCAACGCAACAACTACAACCCGTACGACCAAAAGAATAGCTAGACGGGCTTCTCCCATATTGAATTACCCTTAAAAGGCCCATGGCAAAATGATGTACGCGGTGGTTGCGTTGTCGCAGCCTTAAGAAGGTTCCGGACTTGATTGACCGGAACGCCCTTATGGCTGCGACGCAACAACTACAACCCGTACGATTAAAAAAATAGCTGGACGGGCTTTTCCCATATTGAATTACCCTTGGAAGGCCTATGGCAAAATAATGCATGCGATGGTTGCGTTGTCGTAGCCATAAGGGCGTCCTGGTTGGAAGGTTTGCTGCAATTAAAAATTTTGACTTGGATCTTTAATATTTCCACCAAAATAGCCCCGATTTAGAAGTTATATATATAGCTAGAAAGCTTTTCCAAAGCTGTATATACTGATACTTTAGTTATTTTATAAATAATATTTGTTATTGTTATATCAGCGAGTTTCTAGAAGAGATTTTCGAAAATTTGTATGGGATTGCTGCAATTAAGCCCAAAAAATCACAACTTGCTATCAGGCCCTATTTTTGAGGTTTTGTTATTTCTGTGGAGACTTCTCTTAAAGAGGTTTAGTTGATACATCTGACCCTTGCAGCTACTTCTTGATCAAAAGCGCTAGCCACGGCTACGTCTACGGCGCAGCCCCAACCTCAAAAATGGGGCCTGATTTTAGTGAGGCAAATGATTCCAAATAAGTGGTCCGTCTATTACAAGCAATACCAGTAAGTAATTAAGGTCACTGCTTTTTGGATTTCTCCTTGTAAAAGGCTAAAGGGTAAAAGCTTCGATCCGGTGGGTTCGGAGATTTCTGCTAGCTGTAAGTTATATATCATGGTCGATTAACCGGGTCGCCGAGCCCTTATTCGGTACCAAACTTTAGGGGAATTTATAGAAAGTTAAAGCCCTAAAACTAACAGGTGGGCGGATACCTTCGGGTAGTCGTAAAAAGAATGCCGCAGTTTAGGTTTCAATAGGGAACGACCTTCCTCCTGTATAAAGAAAATCTAACGGAATTATTCTTTTGCCAATTAAAGCTACCTTTTTGCAAGTATTTTCAGAAACTTTCGAAACCTAAGTTGGTAAGATATTTTCGAAGTCTAAGTTAGTAATGAACTTTTCATATGCCGTTTTATTTAAGAGCTTGGTAAAACCGTTAGCAGGATTTTTGCGCTTTTTATATACTTAACCTATATTCGGCTTTCCTGGATTTCCTGGCGAATGTAGTAATATTCGACGTATATATGGCGCTTTTCCCGTAATATAGTACTTTCCTGTTACAGCAGGCCTAGCAGCCTGGGGCTGGCACACCTTACGTAACCCACCCTCCTTTATCGAACCCCTCACTGTTTTCATTCCATATAAGGGCCCTAGGCCCCTATCTATCCTTATAGAGGGACAAGAGTTTGTTCTGTCCTGACCTTACCCTATAGGAATAGATTGGTTATACCTAACTTAAGCCCTACCGTAATAATTTAGACTCTTTAACCCTAAAGTTACCTATAACCCTAATTATAGCAATTATACTACTTAATACCTTTATTAATACCTTTACAATTATACCTTTTAGCAACATAATGGCCGAATTTTTTACCTAAGGCTTTTCGGAAAGCTATTATACAAACCCTGGCGAAAGCAGCCGGGAACATTAACGAAACTCTGCTGATACGTCTACGGGTCCTTACTTAAGAGCTTAGCATATACCTTTAAGCAATCAAAACCTTACGACTTTTAGCAATCGGACGCAAAAGCAAAAGGAACGCTATGATGAAAAGATGAAACAACATCGACGTAAGCGCTCCAAACTAGCCGCGCTAGCGAAGGAAGTAGCCCGCCTATTAAAGGCTTTAAAGAAAAATCGACGACTCACTCGTCAAAGGGATAACCCCTTATCTTATAACTTAAGCGATCCATTTAGCTTAAAAAATAACGGGAATACATCCACTTCGAACTATGGACGAACGTTAAGCAATTCGAAGTTGGAATTAAATATGGATTTAAGAAAACATATCCAATTCGAATACGATAAGCTGTCCTTTCGATTTTATTATGCTAAATAAAAATCCTGGATCGAAAAATATAAGGCAATTTTCGAATATTCGTTATACAAATTCCGAAAAAAACAGGCCAAAATCTTATTTATACGAAATAAAATGGAACAGGATTATAAGCAACTTTTTAGCATACGAATTAAGTTCGGAACTACTAAAGAACGTATACGTTTAATAAAAAATTAAAAAGCGTTTAAGGCATAAACGAAATTACATATTCGATTATCGGAAAACCTAAAAGCTAAGCTAGCAAATAACCTAAAAAAAGCCCGCCAATAACCGGGCCAGAACCCCCGAAAATTCGACTATTACCTTACGTCATTAAAAAACCAGCAAACCATTTAAAAGTTAAAAAAGAACCGGGCGAAATTTTATTACGTTAAGTTACTTCCAGCCCTTAAACAAAATATCGTAAAATATATAGATTACCTATTTTAAAAACGAAATAATATGGTAAACTTAGCGGCTCGACGATGGGACTTCTTAATAAACGCTAAAAAGGGGGATCGTAATATAACAACCAGCAGGAAGCGCTAACGAAATGATGATAATGAAAATCCGGATACCAAGCGAAACTGTCTTAATAATAAGATTAATATAAGACCTTAACAAAATCCTTTTTCTAATCGAAAAGGCCGTAATAGTTAAAAAGGACGAAAATTTTGGAAAGGTTAAAGGAATTCGAATTTTAACCGACCTTACGATCGTACTGCTAACGATAAAACTTTAAAACTAAAGGCTTAGCCCTTTACTTTATAACCAAAATAAGCCCTTAATTTTAACAATAACGCTTATTTTAAATATAAAAAGATAGGTTATATTCGACGCTATTGCCCAAAAAAAATAAAGTAAGGAAACGGGCCAAAGGCTTAAGTACAGCAGTTAAACTTAAACTTAATTTTTATCTTTTCGTTCCTATTTCGCGTACCTTTTATACCTTATACATAATTATTTCCCTAGGAAAAAAATATCCTATACATACTAATGTTAATTTGGATTCCTGCGCTGCTGTCGATTTGATCAATTACAGTTTTGTTTTAAAGCATAAATTGGCATAAGCTTTTTATCGAACTGTTAGCCTAAAGGTATTTAAAGATATATTTATCCTTACGTACGGAATTTACTAGGTTAAACTTATTTTTCGAAATAAAAAAGGAATTATCCGTTAAATTAAACGCTTTTATATTATTATTAATCGAAATTTAAAAAAGAACGGAAATCTTATCTTACTATTACAAGCAATATTAGTAGGCCAGCGTATTATCCTTAATCCAACTTTAAATTAATGGTACTACGGTTTTTATACCTCATCTTTCGAATTACTTACGCCAAAAGCTTTCGCAAAAGCTTGCAAAAACCGGGTAACTTATTACGTTATTATCACCTTACCAAAATCAATATATATTAAAAATAAGTCCGACGACATTTCGGCCTCGAAACCTACGAATATCGAGGACCTTCCTAAAACCATTCGAAATTATACAAACTTTTTTAACACTAACAATACAAACACTTTGCCTAGCCGAAAAAAAACGGATTATACAATTAATCTTTTACCTAGCACTAAACCCCCTTACTTTTTTATATATCCTTTGGCTTATAACGAACTACAAAAGCTGAAAGCTTACATCGAATAGATAAAAACCTGCGGCAAAATTAAGGAATTAACTAGCCCTATTAAAGCCCTTATTTTCTTCGTACCTAAAAAGGATAAAGGATTACGCTTATATATAAATTACTGTAAATTTAACAAAGTAACGGTTAAGAATCGTTACACCTTTTTACTTATTTCGAAACTGCTTAACCGTATTGCAGGAATTAAGGTTTTTTCCAAAATCGATCTTAAGGATGCTTATTATCGAATCCGCATTAAAAAGGGTAACGAATGAAAAACCGCATTTCGTATACGTTATGGGCATTATAAATTCCTTATCCTACCTATAAAATTAACTAATGCCCTTACCACTTTTTAAACTTATATTTACTAAACCCTTTAAAGCATTTTTGATTATTTTTACATAACTTACCTTAATAACATATTAATCTTTTCAGCAGATAAGGAATTTTATACGAAATACCTGCGAAAGGTAATTAAAAAGCTATAAAATGCCGAACTTTACGTAAAACCTTTTAAGTGCCAATTTTATTAACCTTTTATTAAATTCCTTAAATACGTGATCTTAAAGGACGGAATCTTTATGGACCCGGCCAAAGTAAAAACTATCCAGAAATAGCCGGAACCCGAATTTATTTATGCCATACAACAATTTATTAGGTTTTGCAACTTTTACCGCCGTTTTATTAAAGGGTTTTTACGGATTACAGCTTTTTTAATTTGTTATTTAAAAAAGCCTGCACTAGAAAGGAAACCAAGGCGAAGCTTCCTAAATAAGCTAACGAAAGAAGCTTTTAAAAAGCTCGTAATTGCATTTAGTAAAGCACCTCTCTTAATACATTTCGACCCTAAAAAGCAAATATTGGTAAAAACTAACGTTTCGAAATATGTTATATTTGGAACTTTGTTATAGAAAAATAATTAAAAAAAGTAATACTTAATCGCGTTTTGGTCGCGAAAGTTTAGTGATACAGAACTGAACTACGGGACGCCCGATCAGGAAATAATGGCCATCGTAAAGTTTTTCCGATATTGACGTTATTATTTATAAGGTAATAAACATACCGTAAAGGTTAAGTTAAACTATTTAAATTTACGGAATTTTATAAGCATTCCGAAACTTAATAGTAAATAAGCCCGATAATATATGTTACTTACACCTTTCGATTTTATAATTAAACATTAATCAAAGAAACGAAACTTGGCTAATTTAATCTTAAAACGTTTTGATTATATGGGAAAAAGGGCGGATAACTTAATATTACTGCCTACGTTCGAAAAAAAGCTAGCGGTAAATTTTAAATTATCCCTAGCATATTCTAAGCCGGAAATGTTAACTAGCGTTATTTTCGCGGAAAGGACGCCCGAAAAACGTAAGGTTTTAACTTAAGCAGTTACGCGTAAACGGGTGCGGATAGCGAGTTAAGGCTTAACCAAATTAAAAATTACGGAAACGCCATAAAACCTAGCCCAATCGCCAGTCCCGGAAATATTTTTTAACCTTATTCGTATTATTTAAAAACGCGACCCCGAATATAAACAGATTTAGAAAGGATTCGTAGACGATATACCCATAAATTCTTAATAGAATATCGGCATTAAAGGATTGGTTAAATACAGAAATCGATTATATATTCCAAACGAAAAGGCCGTATATTACTAAATCCTAGAAATGTATTATAATAATTCTTTTGCTGGCCATTTCGGCATAAAAAGAATTCAGTAACGAATTAAATAACTATATTTTTAGCCGAACCTAAAAAAGGATATGCGAGATTACGTTAAGGATTATATTATCTACTTCGGAAGTAAGGCGAAAAACCATCGGCCTTATAGCGAATTATAAACGTTACCTATACCTTTATTACCTATAAAAAAATTAACCATAAATTTTATTATTGGATTACCTTTAGTTTAATATTAGGACCGTAAGGTTAATACTATCTTAATAATAATAAACCGATTTATAAAGATAACATTTTTTTTCGCAGTCGCTATCATTATTATTAATATTAAGCTTATAAAACTGTTTTATCAAAAAATCGAATGTTATTATAAAGCCTTTATAAGGATTGTTTTTAATAAAAGCTTAATATTTATTAATATATTTTGGGAAGAACTTTGTTATTATATTAAGGTTAAACAAAAACTTTCGACTGTTTTTTACCTTTAGATTAATAAGCAAACGGAAAGGATAAATTAAATATTCGAATGTTATTTCCGTTGCTTTATCGGAAACCAATAATTAACTTGGCCTAAGTTATTACCCGAAGTTTTCTTTGTAATTAACTTTGCAGTTAATAGTATTAACGAAAAGGCCTTTTTTAAAGCTTTATATAGATATAAACCTAAATTTAGGACTTTTTTCGAAAACTAAGGTACTTTGGTAAGGGTTCCTGCAGTATATGCCAGAATTCAAAAGCTGAAAGAAATCCGAAAAGAATTAAGGGAACGATAGCGAGAAGCAACCGAAATGTATAAGAAAAATTACAATAATAAGTATAAGTTTTTTACCCTTAAAATGGGATAAATAGTAAAGCTGTTAACAAAAAACTTAAGGATTAAATACCGCAAGTTAGTTCTTAAATATATTAAATTATTCCGTGTTATTAATAAAGTCGGTTTCCAGGTATATTGCTTAATCCTTTTTTAGCAATATAACCGCTTGCATTTTATTTTCTTAATTTAACTGTTAAAACTTTAAATAGTTAAAATTAATTATTTATTATTAATACCCGAATTAAAAGAAAATACCGAATAGAAAGTTAAAGACGTTATAGGTTAACGTATTTCCTAAGGGCAATTATGGTACGAAATAAAATAAATGGGTTAACTTTTTAAATATAATTAATAAGTTAATAACGAAAATATGTAAAACGTTTAAGAAGTTATTGTTAGGTATTATCAACGATAGAAATAACGAAGGAATAAGTTATTTTATATTTTTGTTATTAAAAGATACCGAAACGCTAATAATACCGCCCCGGAGAACTTATAAAATTACTATAAAAAATAATATAAATTATATATTTCTGCTTGCAATATTAAAAATCGAATTTAGTTATTTAAGGAGTTCGAAGTTGCTTTAAAACCTTACCGAATTAAGTTAGGAAATTTTGTATATTTATAGCAAAACGAGTTAGCGTATTATTTTAGTTATCGTTATCCTTATCCTCCGAGCCGAAACCAAAGGTATTATCGTTACGGCGGAAAGCTTCCTTTATTTTTTGGATAAAGGTTACATAAGCTGCAAGTTAGGTACCAAAGTTACGGTTCTTAGGTAACAGATGCAAAAGCGTCTGGCGACGGTAGGCTTTTTTTTTAGCAGCAAGCTAATCCTGTTAATTACGGAATAGAATTGCTGGAGTATCGGAGGTATTTATAACTAAAGGCGTAGGAGCCGTATAACGAAAGGAGAATAGGGTACGGCGACCAGTAACCATTAATTAATACTTACGACAAGTTACTTGAAACCGATGAAATATTAGTGAACTACGCCCGGAATAATAAGGAAGATGGGGCGATTTACCGTAATGGTACCGACCTTGCCGGTCAGACCAAATTCTGCCCGATAGGTAGAAAGCATTCGGAAAAAGGCCTAAGCGAGACGTTATTGGGTAGCAGCGAAAAGGATACGTTGGTCAAAACCTGTACCTTAGATAAAATTGCCATCGTCGTCCTCGCCCTACTGGTCGAATAGCTTAGTTGATTATTCGATAAACTTTTGAAAACGGATTATATCGAAAGTTATGGCGGTAAGGTATTTTTAAAAATAACCGATACGTTAGTAAAAATAATGCGGATAAGGGGCGAATTAACTTACCGGCTTGTATGTATTATAATTATTAAAGTAGCTAGTATAAGTAAAGGAATCCGGGGATTTAAACGTATAAGAAACCTTAAAGGGAAAACCTTGGTAAGGCCGGAAGGCATTTTCGGCCTTGCCAAAATAAGGGCGACATACGTATGCAGCAAGGATAAGAACTGCATTATAAAAACGCGAACCGTAACGGCAGTTGCGTATTTTCTTGCTTTAGTTTCGAAAAAGCATAATAATTAATTTAAAAACGAGGAAATAAGGATGAAAAACGTATAATTGAAACCCGAAAGGTAAGCGAATGTAAAATGCTTTAACGAACGTAAGAGGAAATAATATTAAGGTTGCGAAAAAAAAAGGGAAGTTAGAAGATTAGGAAAATTAGGCAGTATTTACATACGTATGTACGGAACTAAACTAATTATGGGTAGGAACAGATTCGAAATAGGACGGTTGCCTGGAATTATCGTACATATTTATGAATATAATAAAACCTATCCTAAATGGCCCAAATTACAACAATAAAGATATATCACTTAACGATATTATCCCTACCTATTACATATATATATACATAATGCCGGGCCGGCATTACAGAGAAGGGGGGAGATAATTGTTACAGCAGGCCTAGCAGCCTGGGGCTGGCACACCTTACGTAACCCACCCTCCTTTATCGAACCCCTTACTGTTTTCATTCCATATAAGGGCCCTAGGCCCCTATCTATCCTTATAAAGGGACAAGAGTTTGTTTTGTCCTGACCCTACCCCATAGGAATAGACTGGTTACACCTGACTTGAGCCCTACCGTGACATTTCCTTAGCTTATTTCTTCGTATCGTTATTATCCTCGAGAACGGTAATAGGATTTTCGGGTATAAAGCCGAATTTTCATAAAAAAACGCGTACGCCAGCTGCTTTAGTAGCTGCTGTACCTAATGTTACGTATTTAGCTTTTAAGGTGTATTTGGTAACACCTTATTACCGTTTCGACGCTTACGTTACCGGGGTTCCAACTATAAAAAAGACGTAACTAATGGTAAACTTAATTATATTAAGGTTATTTGCAAAACTCGTATCGACCGCCATAAATAACCCCAACTTATTGTGAGAACATAGCCCCGATGGGCCTGCGGCTAGTAACCAACCAGCTACCAACCCATATGCTAGTACAAATAACCATCTGGCAGCACTAGAAAACGTTAGATGGAAGTAACCTAATATACTTACTTCTTGGAATTTACTTTGCAACTGGTTGGCGATTACCTTACTTAACATACAGTTATCCCTTATTTTATAATTTTTCCATCTTTACCATGGAAAATAACGCGAAAGCTACTAAAAGCAAAATACGCAGATTATAGGATGAACCTAATTCGCCTGTAAGAAAGCATACAGATCTGAACCCGATCGACGAACGATCGATTACGATACAAATGCATATAAAAAAACCTGCTATAAAGCCTTAACAGGAAGAAAACTACGTTTCTTAAAAATACGAATTACCTCGTATACGTAACCAAAACGTATCCCGATAACCGTTCGTCGAACGGTCGAATAACGGACGTAGTACGATAATAACGCCCTAAAGTTTAAAATAAAAAAACTTAAACCTTTTAACAATAAATAAATTTTGGAAATTATCCGTTAGCAAAATAAGTAACATTCGGAACTTTTCCGGCAGATAGCCGAACAACAGGTAATTGCATAAGCCGAAAAGGCAAAACTTTATAAGTTATTCGTTACGTCGATATAAAAGCTTAAGGACGATAAGTAAATATTACATTATAACTGCCCGAAGTTTACCGAACGTACGTCGATCAGAAAAAAAAAAAGATTAGATAAAAGCCGTAACCGAAATATATGCCGAACGGCCAGAACGAAATGTAATTATTTATATCCAGTAAGTTATAAGTTATATAAACGCCTTTATTGCGAACGTTTAACGATTATACCGCATTACGTTTAATTATTTCGATTACGAAAAAAAGCTAAAAATAAAGGATTTATAAACCTTTATTAGGAAAGGTTATTCGAATTTTACATTTTTCGATCGAAAATATCGGAAGCAGTTTATAGACTTACGATAGCAAGCCGATTAATCGCCGCTGAACTTTTACGTTAAATAAAGGCTTTTGGTTTATAAAATAAAGCCGGCGGACGCTTTAAACCCGGAAAATAATCGGGATAATAAACGTTTCGCATTTAATTACTTTTATAAGTTAGTATTAAGGTTACGAAATACTTTATTACGTAAGGACGTTAAGTTAAACCGAACCAATAATATAGTAAATAAAATAAAACGTTATTAAAACGCTTAAAAAAAGGCGAATAAGGACCGATCGTTTTCCGTTAAAAGCATTAATAAAGATAAGCGGTTTTATTTTAACGCTTTTAGGAAAAGGGCCCCTAGAAAAAAAAACCGATTAAAGGTATTACGAAAGAATAATAAGAAATAAGGTTGTTTTTATATTCGGAATTCGGACAACCGTTAATTTAATTCCGACCGAAGCAAATCCGCGCAGTTTAATACTTTTAACTTTTATAAGGGTTTCCCGAAATGCTTTAATTATAGGAAGTTAAATTATAAGGCCGTCGACTGCAAATTAAAAAAAGATATTAGGATTTTACCGTTTCGACCGTACGGAAATTAACCTTCGAAAGCGGTACAAAACGTTACAGTATATAATAACGATAGATCGGATTATTTTTTAAATATAACCCTAAAAAAGGAGCCGAAGTAAATATATACGTTTAATTTATTTCGGTAAAAAATTATAGGACGATCGGAATAAAACCGTCCTTTAAAAAAAAGGTATTTATTTAAAGGGGTACGGGAAATGTAATAATATAAATAAATATAAATACCGGGGCGTAAGTTAATACAGTAAATAAAAGGTTAATAAAGAAATTTAAGTTTCGATTTGTTTCCGTAAATATTCCGGGCCTTATCGGCGTTAACGGTATATATATCAAGTGTTATAAAATTTACGAGATTTTTATTAACATAACAAACAGTAACGGGAACGAACGAGAATTTAAATAGATATATTTCGTAATACGTCGTAACCGGAAAGGGTTCGATTTTTTACTCTTTCGGCCCGGCATAAGCAGATTAAGAATTTTGCTAAATACGGTTACGTACTAATAAATATATAAACCGTTACAAGAGGTCGACGGGTAGGAAATTACAAATTTAGCGTTTTCCGATAAGCAGGTTTATATTATTAATTTGATAAGGTTAACCGATAAGCTAAATATCCCGGAATTTGGAAAATAGTTATATTAAAAAATAGCAAAATTTTTAACTTATTTAAAGGATTTTTGGCGGATATATTTCGAAAAAGCTGCGAGAAAGATTTTTTAGCTGCTAGGAACGGAATATTTAATAAACTTAATTCCTGGTAAATCGTTTTTATTTAAACCTATTTATCCCGTTTCGGAAACGTAACGAAAAACGTTCGAAAAGTATATACGGGAAAATTTAAAAGTAAGGAAAATACGTTACTTAAAAGCGGACGCGAAAGTATTCGTATTATTTGTAATTAAAAAAGATAGCAGTTTCCGATTATACGTTAATTATAAAGGATTAAACCGGGTTACGATAAAAAACCGATATTTTCTATCCTTGATTTCGGAAATTATAAACCGTTTAAAAGCTGCTAAAGTATTTTCGAAGATCGACTTTAAAAATACGTACTACCGTATTCGGATTAGGAAGGGCGATAAATAAAAAACCGCTTTCCGAACGCGTTATGGTTAATTCGAATATACGGTTATATCGTTTAGCTTTATTAATACGCCAATTACGTTTTAAAGTTATATATATAAAACATTAACTAGGTTAATAGATTATATATATATGGTATATCTGGACGATATTATTATTTATTCGGATAACGAAAAAAAGTATGCGAAATATTTTTAACTAATTTACGAACGGTTATTATAGTATTAATTATTCGCAAAAATATCCAAATGCAAATTTTTTAAAAAAAGAATAAAGTTCTTAAAATTCGTAATTAATATCGAAGGCTTAAAGATGGACCGCCGACGGGTTAACGTTATTGCAATATAGCCAAAACCGGAATTAATTCGAAATATTTAAGTTTTCTTAAGGTTTGCGAACTTTTATCGGAAGTTTATCGTATATTATTTGCGTATTACGGAACTTATTATAAGATTTTTGAAAAAAGTATAAGGTAAAAAGGTAAAATTTTATTAACCCGAAAAGGTATAAAAGGTATTCCGGACCTTAAAGGACGTTTTTTAATCTGCGACCATATTCCGATATTGGGATAACGTTAAAGATATTAAGGTCGAAACGGACGTTTCGGTAAAAACTATATCGGGGATATTTTTACAAAAACATAAAAAATAATGGCGTTTAGTCGTATATTAATTACGGAAATTTACTTTAATAAAGGAACGATAGGTTATAAGGTAATAGGAGTTGCTAGCGATCGTAAAAAGTTTAAAGCATTAGCGTTAATATTTCGAAAAAACGGAAAAAAAGGTTTTTAATATTTACCGATTATATAGCGTTAAAGGACGTCGTAAAAGTATTAGCGCATAACTTAAGGGGAAGATTAACCTGATAAGTTTACCGTTTTTTATAGTTTGATTTCGAAATTTAATACCGACCGGGTACCGCTAACCCGGCGGATAGATTTTTTAAACGTTTAAATTATATATCCGGGGAAATTAAATACGGGGATATAATTTTTACGTTATCCAAAAAGTTTAGATTTACGGACGATATATCGGAAAGCGTACGGAAAATAATTGTAAATATATAACGTAATTCGGAAAGTTACAAAAAGGTAAAAGGTTTTATAAAAACGGCCCAAAATTCGTTCGCCGCAAAATTTTCAGATAAATTTTAAGTAACGAAAGCTTAAGTAACCATTATCCGCGTAAAAAAAGCGGAAAACTTTTACTGTACGATTACAAAAAGTTTTCGAAAAAAAGGAAAAAATAGGAAATTATATACTTGCTAAATTTATTACTTACGTATAATAATATAAACGTAAATCGTAACGGTAATACGATTAACGGTTAAACGATAATAGCCGTAAGTTATAACCGTATTACGATCGGATTCCGAAAAGTTTAAGGAAAATGAGATTAATATTAAGGTTATTGTTTATAATTAATACGTTTTACGTTTTTTAGTAAAAAAGTTAGCTAAGGACGAAACGGTATTTTAATCGAAAGTTTTCCGATAGTTTTTCGATTAAGTTCGAAGGTTATAAATTAAGGACTTGGATATTATAAAATTAATACGGATAATCGGACGTTAAGCCGAAATAAAAAGGGAGTATTTTTTAAACCTAAATAAGGTTTTATATTATCGGAATAAATTTGTAATTCCGTCGTAAGGCGTTTTACGGAAATAATTAATTAGTTAATATTATAATGATTTAAGGGCGGAATATATAAGATATGTCCGTATATTAAAATTAATAATTAAAAAGTTTTATTAGGAAAATATAACAAACGATATCCGAAAATATATTAAGTAATATCTAAATTGTTAAGGGATAATAAAGTTACGTTATAAGTTATATAAGTAATTATAATTTTTGTTATTATTTAAATAACTTTTTTAAAAAATCGCATTAAATTTTATTATAAAGTTCCTTAAAAGTTTAAACTTAAATGGGTTTAAATATAACGTAATTTTAATAATTATTAATCGTTTTACAAAGTTAACTTTATTTATTTTTATAGTTAAAACTTTAACTATAACCGAATTAATCCGATTACTTTACGACGAAATGGAATACAGGTTCGGAACGCCGGTTGGAATCGTTAACGATAAAAACAAGCTATTAATTAACTAATTTTAAGCAAAATTTTATAACGAACGGGAAATTAAACGGCAGATATCGACCGTATATTACCCGCAAATTAATGGATAAATTAAACGTATTTATTAAATACTGAAATATTATTTCCGTAATTACGTAAACGAATATTAAGATAATTGGATAAAATTATTACGAAACGCAGAATTTGCATATAATAATACCCGGAATACGTTTACCGGCCGTTTTCCGTTCGAAGCTTTATATAAATATTACCCAAAAATAATAAAATATTTTTTATAGCGATTTAAATGGTAAGTATAAAAAATAAAGGAACGGTTTGACAAGATTGCGGTTATCCGTAAAAAGATATACGAATATTAGGAAAAAGCGGTAGCAGCTTAAAAAAAATATTACGATTAACGTTATATGTTTATGAAATTTCGGCCGGGGCAATAAATAAACCTATCGACAAAAAACTTTAAGTTCAAATATAAAAAGTTCGCATTTATTTACGTCCGGGTAACGATTAAAAAACGAATAAGCTTTTAAATATATAAGGTAATTTTACTTATTAAGTATTAACGGATATATAATATATTTCCGGTATTTTTATTGGAACCGTAGCATAATTAAAAATTATATAACGTTTAGTTAATATTATTAAACCTAATAAATAAATAAGAAAAATAAGTAATAAAAAATATCGTCCGTTATAAAAATAATCGAAATTAACGTAAATATTTTATTAAATAAAAAAATTAGCCCGTTAAATATAATACGTAAAAATTCCGAAAATATTATAACGTTAGGAAAAAAAAATTAAGCGTATATATAAAAAATAAAATAACTTAATAAACGTAAAGCAAACGTAAACCGATTGCAAACGGGCTTTAAATCGGCCGTTATTATAAGAAATACTAGTAATATTAAAATAAATAATCGTTAAATTATTTAAACCGTAAACCTAACCGTTTTTAAGTATTTTAATAAACGGTTACCCGTTATAAATCGGTCGGAAAATAACCGTTTAAATACTTTAACTATAAGTAATAAAATAATAAAAGTTAAACTTAATTATAGCTAATAACTTATCGCATAAAAAATAATCCCAAAATCGAAAAGTAATCGGAAAACGGCCGTATTATTACGGACGGTTAAAAAAGCAAAAAGAAAAATTAAAATATAAATATACCGTAACCGAAATAAAAAAACTTAAAATAACGGGATATAATCGATTATTAATCGGAAAATAATCGGATAACAATAAAAATCGAATTTATATTTTTAAACGTCGAAAGTTTATGCTTAATTATTAAATTATATTACCTTTACCTATCGGAAATTAAATGCCGGGTCGTCGGCGCTTATTAATTTTGCTCGGAATAACCGAAAAAAGGTCGTTTAATATATAGATTATAAGGTCGTTAAAAACCGTACGTAAAACGTTTGCCATTCCTTAATAAAAAGTAAAATATTTATATTAATTTTAAAGGCGATTAAAATCCGATAGCTTAAAGCTATACGGCAAAGCCAGGTATTAAGGATAATTATAAATAAGCATTAAAGTTCGATAAAGGCGTTAAAAAACGGATAAAAACTGGTCGTAAACCGGTTAAACGTTTATAAGACGACGGCGAATATAATTAACATCGACAGTTTTACCAATAGCCAAAGATTAAAAGGTATAAGTAAATAATAGGCAATTAAAAACGGATCGGAAAGTAACTTACGGTTATCAAATTTACTTAAATAATTTGGATACGGCGCAAAAATTGCATTTCCGTAACTAAAATCCTTTCCCGGCTTTTTTCGTTACCTTAAGCGAAAACTAATCGGCATTTTTTATTTATAACCTTATTAAAAGTTAACTTTACCTTTTCCAGGACGACGAATCGGCGAACGAATAACGTACGAAAACGGTCGCGGTAAGCTTTATTATCCGAAAAGCTAATAATATTATAAAAACGGATAGTTATAATACTAAAAAAGGAAATAAGCTAAGCCGTTTTTAGGAAACTGGGCGGAATTTAAACGAAAATCAACAAAAAAATGAAAGGGAAAAATAAAAACCTTATACGGTAAAAAGCTTTATAGCAAAAGGCCGTAATAGCGTAATTAAGCTTACCCGAAAAACGAATGCAAAACGTTCGATAATAAACGTAACGTTTAGTTACGTAAATACGGTAAGGCTTACGGCCATCGACATATTAAGGATTATCGCCGCCCGTCTTACGATCGAAAAACGATTAACCGAAATCGGGGTCGAACTTTTATTCCTTAAGGAACTTTTTACGAAAAGGCATAATAATAAGCAGACGATTAGAAAATAATAAACGAATAAGCGGAAAACGTATGGAAAAAAAGGTGTAAGAACGGGAAATAATTAATAACAGATACGGAATGGGCAAGGAAAAACGGAAAAGAAATATATTCGGATACCGGTAAAACACCAGATAGCGGGACGGGTAAAAAAGCGTTGCTAGAGAACCAATAACGCGAATTACGCAATAAGTTATTACGGCGGCCATAGCAACCGGCAAAAAATGCATATATACGGATAGGCCATTCGGTTAGCATTAAGAGAACGGCCGCATAGTAACGGAACATAATTGTTCGGGGCCGACCTACTTACGGAGCTACGATATTAGCGCTGCTAGGGACCAGTAGCTACAAAAGGGGGGAGTAATTGTAAAAACGTAACTCCGATAGGCCTGCGGCTAGTAACCAACCAGCTACCGACTTACATACTAATATAAATAACCATCTGGCAGCACTAGAAAACGCTAGATGGAAGTAACCTAATACACTCACTTTTTGGAATTCACTTTGCGACTGGTTGGCGATCACTTCATTCAGCACACAGCTATCCCTTATCTTACACTTATTGTACGTAAAATAAAGGTATATTTCGTTTAATTTTCGATATCGGATAAATAATTTCCAAGTACCTTTTAGGTATTTAAAAAAGCGTTTAATATATTTCTAGTATTTTAAAAACGGGTTGTTTATAAATCGTATCTATATAAACGTCGTAAACGTTATATCAGGTCTTGTTATACAGCTGGAAAAGTTGAACTTATTAACAAGGTTCGCGTAATCGTGTAACGAACCTGTTACCCAACCACCTGGAAGTATAAGCAGTATCCGAAAGGGGTTCTTGATTTGCAGGTAACAATAAGGCGAAGAATGATGTAGTAGTTTGTTCGTTAAAAAGATTTGCGGACTTTTCCCTTAATCGAAAAACGATGCCTTTGATTAAAAACTTAAATTGATAGCTAAAGAACGAATCTATCTGGGTGCTATCTATATAGGAAAACCTTTCGTTATATATCTTCCTATCTTTTGGTAAGTGTGCCTTTAATTTATGTGATTTACCGTAATTTACCTTATTCGTCCTAGATTAACTAGATTATATTAAATTATTAAGGTTTTGGCCAGCTCCGTAGTTTATCCGGAGTTCGTCCGCGCTAGTTTTAAAGGAGCATTTTTATCTTGGAAAACCTTTGGTTCGTAACATTATTCCCTTTTTCTAAGAATCTTTGTCCTAAAGATAAAAAAGATGAATATCCTTTTGTCCGAAACCGCCTTTTGCTGTTTTTTTTCAGTTAACTGGATTTATTATAATAGGTCGAACAAATAAGTAAAAAGGAAAACCTCGTTCCAACCAACGGAAATCCCGAAATAATCGAGTTGATTCGATTAGAAGTTTTGGCGTTAAAGCATTTCCTTGTTCGAATTGCGTTCGTTTTGGTAATTTTGATTGTTTTTATACGGTCGGCATTCCGAGTTATAACAATTATACTCGTCGTTAACGTCCATTTTGTGACGTATTAATTATAAATTCCTTGTCGAAAATTGATGAAGAACGTGATCGGTTGTAGCAAAAGTAGCGTAAAGTCGAAGATGGGTTTTTAGCGTATTAGGAAGTAATTAAGAAAGAATTGGATGAATTGCGCCAACGTTAGAAGGAAACGCTTCGTTGGTAAAAAGAAAAATCGCAGAAGTTTATTGAACGATTAAAACGTTTACGCCTTTAATAAGACGTATTAAAGAAAAAAGCTATTACGATTTTGAAGGAAGGATATAAATTAGATTAATTAGAAAAACAAGAAAATTTGGAAAAGGAATAACGCTGTATAAAAGCAAAGCAAGCTTAGCTTGTTTCTGAAATGGACGTTATGGCAGGGGCGTTTATTTCTTTCGATTGGAGCGCTTTAGGGTTGGATTTAAGTGTTGGGCCGTTGTTACCTGCGACCTTGGCTGCGTTAGAGACGGTCGGTTAGGATTTTAGCGGTAAAACGTCTTAACCAGGTCCTTCGCGTTCGTTAAATGCTTAAGGGGTTCCCAAGTGTTTTCCTTGTATAAGTAGTTCTTCCATTTTTAATCAAATATTGGACCTTATTTTTAATTATCTCAAAGTTTAGTACTCGTTTAACTTCGTACTTATCGTCGTTTTTTTCGACTTCCAGACTGGTTTTTAGCGGGACGTTCTTGAGTGATGGCTTAAGTAAAGAGATATGGAAAACAAGGTATACTTTTATCGTTTTGGGTAGTAACAGTCGGTAGTTAATTCTGGAAATAACTTTATCGATTTTGAACGGACCAAGTTTTTTAAAATCAAGCGTATTATTAAGTTTTTTTGTTCTAATTTAAGAAATGTTCGAAGTCGCGTTTTGTTTTTGGCGTAACAAGTAAACTTTATTTTTTTTCGATAAAATTGGTTCCTTAATTTTTTTCCTATTACAATACTGGTTATCCTTTGTTAAAGGAATCGTAATTCATTTTGTAGGCGGATCTGTACTGTTTGAATTTTAGTTGCTACCGTTTCTGCTCGAAAAGCTTTTGCGGTTAATTTTGGAGTTTCGTCCAGTGGTTGTTCTGGCCGTTAAGCTTTTGCTTAGTAACTATATACTGCTGTATGTGGAAAAATACCTATATCTTCGTTAATAAAGGTATTATAAGCTATTTAAGCCAGTAGAAGAAGTTTAACCCAATTATCCTGCTGGTAGTTAATGTAACTTTTCAATACTGCTTTAACGTTTGATTTAAATGTTTTATCTGTCCATTTATTTATAGGTGGTATGCTGTTAAGAATTTAAGCTTAGCGCTTATTTGCTTAAAAAAACTGGTACCAAACTTTAATATAAAAAGCTTATTCCTATTTAAAATGATTCTTTTTGGTATTTTATATTTATCGAGGTAATATCGGACAAAGGCGTAAGCTAGTTATTTTGCCGTTACGTTTCCTTTACAAGGTAGGAAGTACCCATATTTGGTAAGTCTGTTAACGATTACCCATATTCTATCGTATTAAACTTCAGTAACGGGGTTTTTTGATAAGGGTAAACCGGTAATAAAATCCCAAATAATGGTATTTTAAGCCTTTTCTGGAATATCTGTAGGTTATAAAAATCTATAGGGCTTATATCGGACTGCTTTTGGCTTATTGCAGATATTATAATTCTTAATTACCTGCTTAACAATTCGTCGAAGTCCTAGAAAGTCGTACTTTTCCTGTAATCGTTTGGTAGTTTTGAAGATACCTTAATGTCCGTATAATAAATCTTTATGGAATTCCTTAACGAATTCCTTAACGAATTGCTTTTGTTGGTTTCGAAAAATATAGATTTTGTTACGGTATAACAGCTGGTTTTTAGGTTATTTATTTAATTGTTGCATTTTTTTTGATTTTTCCTTATTATAAGAATTTCGAAATTTCGTTAAAAGTTTTAAAATAAGTTACTTTAATATTTCATATAACCGTAGGGTACTGTTTTTAATCTGTTGTAACATTTACATTCGGCGTTTTAGGACCTTAAAGTCGTAATTTCCTTTACGATTTAACATATCCGCTTGGATATTTTCTTTCCCTTTAATATAGTAAATTTGGAAATTATATTTCGACAGGAAAATTATCCAAGTTTCGTAACGTTTGTTTAGCTTTTAAGTCGTCATAAACCGGATAAGGTTTTTATAATCTAAGTAAATATCGAAAGGCTTTTTAATTCCGCTAAAAAAAGGTTCTTATTCCTTAAAAGCATTAATAATCGCTAACAGCTTTTTGTCGTAAATCTTGTATCGGAATTCTGCGTTTCGAAAGGCCTTAGAATAATAAGCTATTGAATATTACTTTTCATTATTTTTTTATTGCTTTAAAATTACGTTTAGGGCATAATTTAAGGCGTTTATCTTTAAGCGTTTCCTTCTATCGGCGTTGGGCAATCTTATTATTGGCGCTTTAGTAATTTCGTTTTTAAGTAACTGTAACACTTCCTTAGTTTCCTTTAAAAGTTCGAATTCTTTTTTAACATATTTTTTAATAATAAGTTTCGTTAAGGGTTTAACAATATCTTTATATCCCTTAATTAAGTTGCGTACGTAACCCGTAAATCCTAAGATTTGCCGGATATCGGTAACGGTTGCCTTATTAAAAATGGGCCAGTTTTTGACTGTTTCCAATTTGGAATCCTAGATTTAAATTTGACCGGGGGTAAAGGTAAATCCTAGATAATTTAGCTTTTGCGTATATTATATACTTTTGGCGGGGTTAATTCGGATATTTGCTTTATCCAAAGTTTTAGCAACCTAAAAAATATATTTCTTATACTTTTCCAGCGTTTCGGAATAAATTAGGATGTCGTCGAAATAAACAAAAATATATTTATTCAGGAATTTCTTAAGTATAATTATAATCAAGCGTTAGAAATTAGCAAAAGCGTTAATAAGTCCTAAAAGCATTATTCGATATTCGTAATACTTATATATTATTTAAAAAGCAGTTTTCTATTTTTTTCTTTTCGCCATTCTAATACGGTAATAACCGTTTTAAAGGTTTAATACGGTAAACTATTTAGCTTTATTTACGTTTTCCCTTAAGGTATTTATTAATATTAAGGGATAACCGTTTTTAATAGTAATATCGTTTAGC
This sequence comes from Monosporascus sp. mg162, assembly GCA_004155945.1. Classification (NCBI taxonomy): domain Eukaryota; kingdom Fungi; phylum Ascomycota; class Sordariomycetes; order Xylariales; genus Monosporascus; species Monosporascus sp. mg162. Next base: position 64,655 of record QJNY01000301.1, read on the forward strand.
TATCGATAATCGACCACGCGTCGATAAACCGAATTTTTATCTTAATCAATTTTTTGCTTGCCATTTTTAATTTTAGGTATTATAAGTACAGGGTATCTTATAAGGAATTCGGATAATTAAATATAAACTTTTTTTAGGTTTAATTAGATGTTTTTTTATAAAGCCTTTGCCTTTTTTAGATTTATATATTAAATTTTATAAAGCTTAAAGTAATATCTTTCTTTAATAGGTATGCGATAATCCCATTATTTATATGGAAGTAATTCGTAATTTTTTTTATTCTTAAAAAGTTATTCGAATCGTTAATATTCTGGGGGTATAGTACTGGCAAAATCTAATACCTTAACTTTTTAAATTATGTAACAAACTTTTTTGGACTCTTTTTTAATAAAAATTAATTCGTAGTTGTAAAAAAATTAGCCAGTTTTTTAGTTAATTAATAAATTGCTAGAATTAAGCCATAGCATTCCCAAAATAATATCGTAACTTGATATATCGGCGATATCCAAGGTAAAATAATTTTAGTACCTTTGAATCCATATTAAAAAATTTTCAGTTTTTTTAAGGATTCGTCCGTTATTATATTAGAAAAAAATTTCTATCAACTGTCCGTAATTTATAGGACTTTAACTTATACCTTTAAGGAATATGATATTTTTCGGTTACCGCTGGCGAAATGAAGTTGCCTTTTACTTTAAAATTAATCATAGCTTTAAAGGTTTATCTTTAGTATTAAATAAAAATTTCGATTTAGCTTCGTAATCCTTTTTTTATCTTACATAAGGTCTTAATTCGTAAAGCTCCTTGATGCCTTAATTTTAAAAGCCTTTACCGTTTTTTAATTTCGTAAGTTTATTCGCTAAAAGGCGTTTTTATTTGCGGGCTTTTTTAATTACGTATTTGGTATATTTGTCGTTTATATAAATATACCACCTTCGTTGGCCAATTTGGCATTTTACCTTAATAATTTTTACCTTTAACGTTTAAAGAAATTTCCGATTCGGAATTGAAATTTCTGTAGGGCTTGCTTCTATATCTAAAAGTTTATGCACTGAACATAGCATAAAGGTATAACATAAGTAACCTTAAGTAATAACTTTTCGGCTTTAATCCGATTCGGGGTGTAAATAACAAAATCGAGGGTATTCGGGCCATCGGGAAATTTCGACACATCTGCAGTCGTTATTAAGCTTTGTAAGGGTTTCTTCGTTCCAACCCGGCCAATAATCGTTATCTTCCTTCGTTCGAAAGTAAATTAAGCAATCGTTATCGTTGCAGGCCGAGAAATAAAAAAGTCCGTACCCATTAACAAAGTCCTGTTTAAGGACTTCGGTTTTAAAATATACCGCCCGTTCTGAAGGTTCACTAGATTTAAAGGTTTTCTGCCCATAATTGTCGGGGCGTATCTGGCCATATTCATGGTATATTTCGCACTTCTACATATCCAAATAACATTCGCATCTTAACCTTATAGCTATCTTAAAAGCTGGTTATCCGGGATAATACTTATAAGCTTTAACTGTTTAATTCTAGCAAATCGGGTAATGCTCGTACTTTAGGTCGCCGCTTGGTTTACAGTAAATCGTCGCGATGGTATATTCCTGCTAGAAAAAAGTAAAACTGATTTCCTTTTCTTTTTTGCTTTCACTGTTTGTTTCTTGTTCGGCCGCTTGGGTCTTTTTTTAAGGAATCCCTTCTTTCTTAAAGTTCTTTTTAGCTAGGGAACGATATTCGTTCTTATAATAGCCTTTTTTGTTATAGTTAAAGCATTTAACATTCGATTTATCCTTTTTAGGCTTCCTGGAAATGGTATTCGCTTCCTTCTAAGTTTTATCCTTATTTTTACTTCTTTGCGATTTGCTGCTAAAGCTTCGATCGTCCTTTTTTTAATCGGATCTCTTTTTTCCAAGTACCTTTTAAAGGTACGTCGATCGGCATTAATAGCTTTGTTAATATAGTTCTAAAAAGGGCCAATTTTAAGCACCTTATACATTTTATTCTTTATTTGTAATTTTAGGCCGTTATAAAAAAGATAAAATAATACGTTTTCTGGAAAATTAAAAACTAATACAAAGCGATTAAATTTAATTGCATATTTAACTGCTAACTTAATTTGCTGGAAAAAGTACAACTATTCAACCGCATATTAATTTCTGTCGGAATTTCCAAATAAAGCTCGCATTTTTTCCTTAAAATATTTATAATTGCCGAAAATATAATTAATTAAATCGGAAAATTAATTAACGTAATTTATAAAGTAATCGTTTATAATAAATTCGGACTATAAAAAAACTTTTCCAGCAAGCAGCTAAAAAATAACTATTACCTTTTAATAATTTTCCGTTAAAGAATTTTTATAAAACTTAAGGTAAAATCTAGCCTGGACCAAGAATTTTTTTATATCTATAGTACCGTCGTAAAGTTTTGAAAGGGTTAACTTATAACCCTTAACCTTTGGCATTCCTTAATAAGCCAAAGGTAAAATAATATTTTCGCGGAATTAATTCGCGCTAAATAAAGGTAATATCGAAGATCTTTGCTGTCGAGCGAGTTTAACATTTTGCTTTTTTACTGCCTAAAATTTAGTTATTAAGGTACGCAGCTTATCGTTAATCGTAAATTCTTTTTCCTTACTTTTCGGGTTGTCGGACTTTTTTCCTTTTTCTTCCGGTTCGTTTTCTTGGATCTTAATAATTTCCTTGGGAACCGGAAAGAATTGTTGCAAAAAAAAAGAAGGTCCTTTTTGAAACCGAGTAATAAAAGGGGCCATATTGTCGATTTAAAAAAAGAACTTTTTTAATAAAAGATAAGATATTTTAATCCAGATATTAATTGTTCGCTAGCGAAGGCGATCGGGTATATCGTTTATTTTCTGAACGCCGCTTTGTAATATCGTCTTTATTAGATTTAGGAAAGCTTATATCCAACTAGGCCTTAAATTATTTGTCGGCTATTAATTAAAAAACTATCAAAATATAACGAACTTGTTACATAACCACCTGAAAATATAAGCAGTATCCGAAAGGGGCTTTTGATTTGCAGGTAATAATAAGGCGAAGAATAATTTAGTAATCTGTTCGTTAAAGAAATTTACGGACTTTTCCCTTAATCGAAAAACGATGCCTTTAATTAAAAACTTAAATTAATAGCCAAAGAACGAATTTATCTAGGTACTATTTACATAAAAAAACCGTTCGTTATATATCCTTCTATCTTTTGGTAAGTATGCCTCTAATCTATATAATCTACCGTGATTTACCCCATTCGTCCTAAATTAACTAAATCATACTAAATCACCAAGGTCTTGGCCAGCTCCGTAGTTTACCCGGAGCTCGTCCGCGCTAGTCCTAGAGGAGCATTCTCATCTTGGAGAACCTCTGGTTCGTAACAAATCGTAGATATTTTATTTATCAGCCGTACCTTCGAAACGAATAACATGGTTTAGGTATTCCTTAATAAAAGGGGTCGGCTTTGCCCGCATATTATCCATTCCCAGATTCGCCAGTGCCCTGTTAATATACTGTTCTTGATCGAGGCGGACGTTACCTATCTCTGACGACCGAATAATCCGTACCCCGAGATATTAATCTGCAGCTCCAAAATCGTTTATAGGAACGTTACTGGCGATGGCGTCGGCTATATATCGTAAGCGGCCCGTATCAGGGCTGAAAAGCAGGAAGTTATCGACGTGCGAAATAATTATATCTCGGGTTTTCGGGTTAATATATATCGCGTCGTTTAACGTTAACGATCGGAATTCGTACTTAACGAATATCGTTCGAACTTTCTTTTGCTATGCGGTACCGGCCTGCTTTAACCCGTAAAAAAGGTTTATTAGCTAAATAATCTTTTTTGTAGTAAAATTAAAACGTTATCTTTTATCTGGATAGAGATCGAAGTACTTCTAGAACATGGGGAATCGTTTTATAAAAATTTCCTTTTCCAGATTGCCGCTAAGGTACGTAGCGATAAAGTCGATCTACTATATATGCTATCCCATAAACGCTGCTAAAGCCATAAAGTTGCGCCAGTATATTGCGCGTGCGGTATTCGTAACTGTTTCGTTATAATTTATGCCCTTGCGCTAAGTAAAGCTTTTAACGCAGATACGAGCTTTGTATGTCCTTAGCTCGCCTGTAAAGGTGTACTTCTTTTTCAAGACATATTTGGCATCGATCAGGTGGCCCTTAGCTGCAGTCGCTAGATGGAAAGCGAAAGTCCCTCGCTATAGGTTATCTCCAATCTCCTTGTTGATAGCCTTAAGCCACATATCCCATTCAGGGCTTTCCATGGCTTCCTTGAGACTAGGCCCATCGGCATCGACGTTAAGTAGGAGGTATAGGTCATTATAGACGTTCCGTACATATATCAATTCGTAGGCTTGTCGGACAGCTAATTCGTGGGCTTGTCGGATAGCTTCATGGTCGTCTGGAACTCTGTAGAATTCGTCTTCCGAATCGTTGACAAAATTGAAGTTATGGACTCCTGGTTGGGGATCAGCGCCCTCTTGAATTAAGGCCTTCATGATTTCCGGGTCCTCGTCAGGAACTTTGCATTCGTACAGCTTTAGTTTGACTTTTTTAGGTCTGCCACGCTTTCGCTTCATGGTCTTCGTCTCGTCGTCTGTCTGGTCGTCTAATACGACGTTATCATCGCGGTTATGGACGCTAACGCCCTTGTTCCTGGACCGCCGATGGCGAAGTTTGCGCTGTACGTGGGGAGGTAAAAACCTTATAACGTCCCTCGGGTCGGGTGGCTCGTCCTTTTCGCCTATAGCACCTATCTCTTCGTAAACTCGTACGTGCGGTGTGACTAGAAAACAACCGCCCTCCAACAGCCAGACTTTATAGTTGTGGGTGCCATGATAACCTAGAAACAGGCCTTTGGCCCCCCGTACCTCCAGCTTTTCAGCCTTGATTCGGTGATTTTCGTCGATCAGGATAGTGCAACGATTGCCAATGATACGTAGGTAGGCGTTGTTGGGTTTGTTCGTATCGTTCTTGGTATCTAACGCTCGGCCATAACATTCCTGCGGTATAACGTTTTCGATCGTGGATTGTCCCGTACGGTTAAGTATATGGACCGTTACCTCCATAACGTAGTCCCAAAAGCAAGTTGGAATACGCATCTGGATAACTGTAGCGCGAGCGCTGTTTTAGACGATTCGTATGCTTCTTTTTGGGATACCGTTCTGGTACTGATTATAAGGACTGGAGTTAATTTAACTTTTTCGGTGTCGTAAAAGGTTTTAAACAGGCCCATTTCGAATTTTCTTCCTCTGTCGATTCGGAGGGTCCTAACGGTTTTGTTATTTAGGGTTAGCTTGGTTTTGACGTTCGTTATATAAAAGCAAAGATGTTGTTATATTTCGTCCTTAGTCTTGTATGTCTTAAAGACTCGATGACGGCTAACGTCGTTTATAATAAGACTGTAATATACGTATTCGTCGATGGTAACCAGCTTAATTTGGCCTACGTTATATCAAAAAAGCTCTCTAACGTACGTTCTACGTTTTTGGAGGTCCTTCGAGGGTGTCTTGGTAATTTTGGCTTTATCGCAAACCTCGCAGACGATTGGTTCGAGGTCTGATTTCTTTAAATCTATTCCTGTAGTTATTTTGATGATTCATTTCAGTCGCTGATCGCTGGGATGGCATAAACGGCGGTGCCAGAGAATAAGCTTCTTCATAATAGCTCTTATTATCAGGACCTTTCCATCCACAATAGAGGCCTGATAGAAAGTTTCTAGCAGGTCATTTATCTCACTCTTTGCCACGCCTAGCGCGTATTTCTATTGATTATCGTTATCGTTAGGGAGGTTTCTAACGGTAGGCTCCTTTCGATCGTACGTCTATAAAAGGAATCCTCGTTTCGGTACGTCAATCGTGGTCAGCTTCGTTCCGTTGTTATTGATCAGGCAATTTTTGCTGAGGTATCCCCCGCGTTTATAGAAGATTTCGCCGGAGAATATACGTAACGGGAAGGTCGGCACATATTGAATTGGGACAGGGCTCATCGAAGTTGCTGTACGCAGAACATCTTGATTAGTGCTTAGGAAAAATGATGGAACTTCTTGACTATCTCTGGAGCCATTTGATGTTAAAAAAAACTGCATACAAAAGTTGTCAGGTCAGCAGCAATTTATAAACCATCGCTGACCTACTGCCATAGCCGAGTAGATTGCCGAGATGCCCAGCGGTAAAGCAGATAAAAGTAAGCAGAAACTGTAACTGCAATAATACCTGCAGTAGCTAGCAATAGTAATTACAGTAATTGCTGTAACAATAGCTATACCTATTCCTATACCCTATTCCACTTTAATCCTTCCTTTTTACAACGGAAAGTTCCTAACGACGTTACAAAATAACAAAAACAATCCCAGGCTTAAAAGAACAGAAAAAAAAAAATTCGGGGTACCCTGTATTATCCTTTACTATGCAAATCCCTATACAAATCCATAAAATCGGTCCCTAAAGGAACTTCCCTTAACCGGACTTTTCTGGACCTTACTTGCCTCCCTTAATTTAAGCGTCCTTAAAACCCCTTAAAGCTTTTGGAGCTTCGCTTATTATAAGCCGGTAATACATAAAATATTTTAATACTTTTAACCTTCGAATTTATACAAAATTAACTAATTAATAATTATCCTTTTCAACCTGCGTTCCCTTCCGACCGCTACTTAAGTTTTTCTATTTTATATCAAATTTAAATCTAATTAAAATTATATGCAGCCGGAAAATATATACGTTACCGTTTACCAGACTGCCGTAACGGGTACCAATCTCAGGATTTCCAAATTTTATACAAAGTTATATACAATCCTCGGATCAAAACTATCTTTTGCTTTGCCATATATCGCTCGGCCTATATTCACAATAGTGGTAAATCGATGATCGGGTTTAAAAATCGATAATTGGAAGTAAAGGTTCTCGGCGACTCTCAATAGCTGGCGTAACTATCGGTAACTACGGGCTAGCTGCCACTTCGAATGGAAGGAATAAACGTATCGGCTAAGGAATTGTATATAGAACTATCTGATACGACCTGATCGACGACAAGATAACCAGTCCCGTCGACTTAACTGTAGGTCTCGGCAAAGAATATATGCAAACTTGTTTAATTCGACCTAATCGATAAGAAAATAATTGATCCCGGCGATGCAGCTAATGGAAACTAGCTACAGTTGCTAACGAGTTTTTAATAACGGCGTTGACGGCGATAACTTACTAGTTAAACTGTCGCTAGCTATGGTTAACAGCGGACTAAAAAGATATATTTATACAGAAATCGTATATAAAAATGTCGGAATTGTCTTAATCAAAACGAAATTAACTTATTCGGGACGATATTACTAATAAAAAATTAACTGAAATAGGTTATTATTAACGGTAAGGCAATAACTGGTTAAAAATTAAATGGCTATAACTGGCATAACTAATTATAACGGCGGGGTAACTGTAAACGTATTTTAACAAAAAAATATATAAGGAACTATCAAAAACGTCCCGATTAAAATGCTTAAAAAGATAAAAATAACCATTTAAACCTTAAAATTTATTCCCGAACTAAAAACGAAATAAAAGAAAATAATAAAAAGTTTTGGAAAGCAACCGATTAAAAGAATTCTGCATATAAATTAACTAAGAAAAACCTGCTATCGAAATTAAAGACCGGCAGCCAATTAAAAAACGTCCGACTGTTAATCGATGATCGCAAGTTCGATCCTTTTTTGGGAGCTAAATAAATTAGGATAAGGTTTATCGAAGTTGTTGTACGCAGAATATTTTGATTAATGCTTAAAAAAAATAATGGAATTTTTTAACTATCTTTGGAACTATTTAATATTAAAAAAAACTGCATACAAAAGTTATTAGGTTAGCAACAATTTATAAACCATCGCTGATTTACTGCTATAGCCGAGTAGATTGCCGAAATGTTTAACGGTAAAGCAAATAAAAGTAAGCAAAAACTGTAACTGCAATAATACCTACAGTAGCTAGCAATAATAATTACAGTGGCTGCTGTAATAATAGCTGTATTTATTCTTATATCTTATTCCATTTTAATCTTTCCTTTTTACAACGGAAAGTTCCTAACGACGTTACAAAATAACAAAAATAATCCTAAATTTAAGGGGATAGAAAAAAAAAAATTCGGGGTGCCCTGCATTATCTTTTATTATGCAAATCCTTATACAAATCCATAAAATCGGTTCCTAAAGGGACTTTCCTTAACCGGACCTTTTTGGATTTTATTTACCTCCCTTAATTTAGGCGTCTTTAAAACTTTTTAAAGCTTTTAGAACTTTGCTTATTATAAGCCGGTAATACATAAAATATTTTAATACTTTTAACCTTCGAATCCATACAAAATTAATTAATTAATAATTATCCTTTTTAACTTACGTTCTTTTCCGACCGCTATTTAGGTTTTTCTGTTTTATATTAAGTTTAAATTTAATTAAAATTATATACAGCCGGAAAATATATACGTTACCGTTTACCAAACTGCCGTAACGGGTACTAATCTCAAGATTTCCAAATCTTATGCAAAGTTGTATATAATTTTCGGATTAAAATTATTTTCTGTTCTGCCATATGTCGTTCGGCTTATATTTGCAATAATGGTAGATCGATAATCGGGTTTAAAAATCGATGATTGGAAGTAAAGGTTTTCGGCGACTCTCAGTAACTAGCGTAACTATCGGTAGCTACGGGCTAGCTGCCACTTCGAATAAAAAAAATAAACGTATCGGCTAAGGAATTGTATATAAAACTATTTAATACGACCTGATCGACGACAAGATAACCAGTCCCGTCGACTCAACTGTAGGTCTCGGTAAAGAATATATGCGAACTTGTTTAATTCGACCTAATCGATAAGAAAATAATTGATCCCGGCGATGCAGCTAATAAAAACTAGTTACAGTTGTTAACGAGTTTTTAATAACGGCGTTAACGGTAATAACTTGCTAGCTAGGCTATCGCTAGCTATGGCCAATAGCGGACTAAAAAGACGTATTTATACAGAAATCGTATGCAAAAATGTCGGAATTATTTTAATTAAAACGAAATTAACCTATTCGGAACGATATTACTAATAAAAAATTAACTAAAATAGGTTATTATTAACGGCGAAGCAATAATTGGCTAAAAATCAAATAACTGTAACTGATATAACTAATTATAGCAGCGAGGTAACTATAGACGTATTCCAACAAAAAAATATATAAGCAGTTATTAAAAACGTCCCGATTAAAATACTTGGAAAAATAAGAATAACCATTTAAACCTTGGAACCTATTTCCGAATTAGAAACGAAACAAAAAAAGATAATAAGAAATTTTGGGAAGCAACCGATTAAGAAAATTTTGCATACAAATTAACTAAGAAAAGCCTGCTATCGAAATTAAAAACCGGCAGCTAATTAAAAAACGTCCGACTGTTAATCGATGATCGCAGGTTCGATCCTTTTTTGGGAACTAAATGAATTAAGATAGGGCTTATCGAAGTTGCTGTACGTAAAACATTTTAATTAATGCTTAGGAAAAATAATGGAACTTTTTAACTATCTTTGGAGCTATTTAATGTTAAAAGAAACTATATACAAAAGTTGTTAAGTTAACAGCAATTTATAAACCATCGCTGACCTACTGCCATAGCCGAGTAGATTGCCGAGATGCCCAGCGGTGAAGCAGATAGAAGTAGGCAGAAACTGTGGCTGCAATAGTACCTGCAGTGGCTGGCAATAGCAGCTGCAGTGGCTGCTGCAGCAATAGCTGCACTTATTCCTGCACCCCACTCCACGTCAATATAACGTGTATCGTAGCATTATAAAGTTGCATTCGCCCTTTGGACCCTTAAGGTCTTAGCTAACAGTACCGATCTTTTCGGCCTGGACAGGTTTTTCGCTAGTGACGATTATGAACTTTCTGTCTTTAACGTTTAGCGATTGGCTTGGGAGATAATTTTTGGCGTTATTCGTAATGAATACGTTAGCTTCCGAATCCTATAATATTTTATTGCGATTTTTTTTCTGTACGTTATGTAACTAGAGAATTATGGCTCGGAGTTCGTCAACAACAGCAAAAAGCTTTCTTAATGTACCAGTGTTTCCAGTGCTTCCAATACCTCCAGTGCTTTCAGATTTAGGTCTTTCGGAGCGCTGGGTGTTACTTCCAGGGGTAAGAGCGCCCTTTGGAGTAAATCCTTCTGCAGTTACGTTTTTTTAAAGCAATTACGCTTTTTGGCGCTGATCTTTGCTTTATAGCGTAATCGAATAGCTTTATAATTTTTTTTTTCCGATTGATCGATTGCTGAAAAGTAACTAGCTTGATACATTTTCGGAGGCTAATTGTATAGGTCTTTAAGACCGTCTGGAATAAAGTGCGCTTTTAACTAACGTTCTTAAGCGTTGTTGCTGTTGCTATTATTGTTAAACCTGCCGTTGTTGCCGTTTCGTCCGTTATTGCGTTAATCGTTATATTGATTATAATTTTTTTTAGGCTTACGGCAATTTTTTGCCAAATAGCCGTATTTCTTATAGTTTTAATAAAGAGGTTTGCTTTTCGTATTCTATAAAGATTTGTCGTTAGTATTATTTTTCTTTTTGTTGTTATTATTGCCGTTATTTCGGCCTTTTGCGTTATAGCTTTGGCCTTTAAGCTTATCGTTGTTATTGCTTTCGCTTTTTAGTTTACTAACGCGATAATAGAACTTGTTATTAATAAGGTGGTAAATCGTGTAATCCGTTTTTCGCAGTACGGAATTAATTATACAGTATTAACTGTTTGCTTTATTTTTAACAGCAGTTAAAAACATGGTAACCTGTTAATTTCTGCCTAGCTTTATGTTAGAATCCTTAATATTTTTGATTAGTTTTTGGAATTTCGTGGTAAAAGCGATTGGGTCTTTGTCGTCGTAGCGTAATTGGCTTAGTTTTTTCTATAGGGAACGCTGACGGGTCTTTCCAGTGGCGATATAGGTCTTACGGAAGGTTTTGAACATCTTTGTACTTTTTTTAATACTAATAATGAGCTTTAAGGGCGCCCGACGGGTGGTTTTCGTGATCGCTTTCGCCAGGCGGAGCTTATCGAGAGTAGAGAGCTTCATTCCCTCCTTATAACCTATCTTTTCGAGTGCAAGGTTTAGGGCGTTCTTCTAGAGCTCCCAATTCTCCAGGCCCTTTAAGTGGCTTTCCTTATCAAGTGAAAAGTCGAAACGCTTCCATCGGAGCTTGGAGTCCTTCTTCTTAGACTTCTTCTCCTTACGCTTCTTTTTATCCTTCTCGTTCTTGTCGTCGCGCTTCTTGCAACGTTTCTTTCGATCATCATCGCTTGAATCGCTCGAGTCGCTGTCCCAATCGGAATCGGAATCTTCTGATGATGAGGAACTAGATGATGAGCTGCTGGAAAAGCTGTCCCTTCCGCCACCTCCGCCGCCACGTCTGTTTCCACCGTTGCTACTGCTGTCGCTCGATGAGGACGAGGGTAGTGGCGGTGATGCGGACGATCTAACTGGCGAAGGCGAAAGCGTTCTCACTCGCCGGCCGACGCCACCTAGGTTGCTCCAATAATCCATTGAATCCGTAGGATTTATGGGGTTCGCTGGAAAAAACGATAACTTCGTTTTCTTTCCCTTTCCCTTTCCCTTATTATCGGGCTTTAAAGGGTTTTCGGGCTTTTCGGCATGCTCTGAACTTCTTACAACAGTCTGGAAGCTGCCATTAAACCGATCGGTTAGCTTCGTAGGCCTTACTAACGGCCTACTACTAAGGTCGAAGCTAAGATTTTTCGTTAATAGCTCTTTAAATCGTTTAAACCTCTGTCTATACAATTCGTTTATGTTACTAGCTCTAAAAAGCTATTCCTCTATGGCCTGCTGATCTTTTTCAGCAATTATACGCTGCTAACGTTCAGCAGCTACTATATCAGTCAATTTCTTAACTTACTTCCGCAAACGTTCAGCCTCCTAGAAAAAGCGTTTACGCTTTAGGGAAATCTTTTTTAACTTGCTAAAAAAAAAGCGTTTTTTCGTAATACGAAGATATCTCCTTACTGGGAAACGGGATTATTGTTTTGGGATTCTATTGTATATACTTCAGCCTAAACAGATTCGCTTTCGTTGGCTTTTGCCGATTGCTGGATTTTGGGCCGGTTTTTTTCGTAACCTGATAACGCGCTTATTGGGCAATCTCGTAGCGGTATTTAATAACAGAATATAAAAAAGCCTTAATCGCGATCTTTTTTCCAAGAAAATAGAAAAGATGCTACCATGTAAAGATACGCGTAGCTTATCTGACTGTTATTGGTGTGATGATATGTATATAACTAACTTGTGTTGGGAAGAATCAGATTGATCCCTGTTGTATACCTATCTAAAATACTAGCTACAGGTAGGACGCGTATGTGGCCTAGTGCGACGCGTTAGGGTTAGTGTTGCACGGGCCAACCAATCAGGTGCATGGCAACGCACCATATGCTAATATCGATAATTTTATACGCAAGCGAGTCACTTACTTCTTTTGGGAAAACAGGACAATCCTAGAAAGTCCCGGAAGTGGTTTGTGTAGACTCACACGAGGTAGGTCAAAAAGAGCGGTACTCGTGGGGTCGTCAAGTGAACCTGTCAGCTAGCTAGGAGGTGCGTAGCGCCCCATATACGGAAAGGTCACCTAATGATCGGCCTATATATGCTCCGTGGCTAAACTACTTAGAGCTGCACGCGTGCAACAAGCACCTGCAACTTAGCCGAAAAAAATAACACATCTAATGTCTCCTATATCTGACAATTAAGAATCTTATTCGCTCAATTAGCGTTATATATCAATTGATCAGCTGTTGCTAAAACGATATAGGCTATACATTAATAACAATTATTTATATACTGTCAGTAGTTGTGATGGTTTTTTGTTAGGGCGTTGAAAGGAAACAAACGGGTTCTGTTTGTGGCCCTAGGATTACAAGGATAAAGGAGCTGAAGCTATATCTAGCTGCTCCTATCTCTAGTTGTAGAACAGATCAGAGAGCAACTAAGAGATTCCCCCCCAGCCTGGAGAATTGCAACACTTTGCCGACATATACTTTATTAGCTATAATAATAACCGTACCATTAACGTCCTCCATTATTTATAAGGAATCTAAAGATTGGAATTACTTTAAAGGGAAATTTCAATTTAAGATATACGCTTTTAAAATCTGGAACTATATCAATCCTAATTAATTACGTCCGTAACCTATTAAACCTATAAAACCCGATATAACTTTTTATCCAAAAAAACGAATTTATTTTCCGACGCGAATTAATACCTTATCTTTTACAGAAACCATCGAAAAAGTCGATCCTATAAATTAACCAACGAATATCCTTAAGATAACGACCGAAAGCAAATAAGCTTATAACTAGGAATATACGGCGTATACTTATAAAGATCGGAAATACGATACTTTCTGTAAAAACATTAACGACTTAACGAAATAAGTTTTAAAATCTATATCTTTAGTAATTAAATAAACGAATCTTTTTCCAGGAAAAAACTTACGAAAGTAATGCGCTATGCTGGCTAAATCTGGTAAAGTGTACGACGACAGGCTCATAATTAATACCTAACGGGAATGCCGCGAAATATTAAAGTAAACTTCGAAATTTATTAAAAGGTTAAACGAATAAATCGGGAAATAGTAAAAGATTATAGCTATAAGGTAACGATATAAAATCCTAGAAACGAATACGATAATCGGGTAAGTTAACGATTTATATACAGCCGTAGTTCCCATTATGGAATCTTAAAAAACATTATTCTAAATAATAAGGAAAGCCGAAATTAAAAACGGTACAATCAGTTATTAAAAAGCAACTGCTAACTTTTTAAATTATTAGGCCCAGATTTATTAATTATTTACATTACGAAACGTTAAAACGGCGTTTCCGACGCTTTACGAGACCCCTATGGATTTATTTAAACAAAACGATCCTAATTAGGATGATTCTAGGTTTACTGGCGCCTAATCGCGTAATAAGGCCTTTGAACGAAAGTCGAAACGAGGTGGCCGTAAAGGCATATATTCGGATCGAAGCATTAATAAACGAAAACGTCAAAAGTCAGACGTATAAGGTATCCGTTGCAAAATATGCTTAAGCATTCTATATAAGCTAACCTAATGCTATTATGCGTTTCCTAACAAAACTTTAACAAAATTTAGGTTTAACGGAATAATGGAAATTATAGTTAAAAAACGGATTGCTTTTGATTAATCTTTAAAAAAGAAATCGACCGTTTATTAAAAATTATAAATAAACTAATTATATAAAAGATAAATTAACTTTTAAAAGAAATAAAACGAATCTTGGTATACTTTTTAATTTCCGATTAACGTAACGTACCACACAAGTAAGCTGCATACACAAGTGAGCTGTACACACAAGTAAGCTGCACACTTTTCTTAGCCATTCCAACTACTCATCTTCAATCGTCCATTATTCAACACCAACATTATGGAGCGCCTTACAAAAAAAGCGAGAATGAACCTAGCCATTCAGGCTAAAAAACGAAATCCGAAACTTAGTTATAAAAAGCTTAGTTTTATCTATAAAGTTCCATTTTCTACTTTAAAAACGCGATATAACGGTCGACGCGCCCGAGCCGATATTAATCCTCCTATGCGAAGATTGACGGCGACCGAAGAAAAATCGATTGTCGACCGAATCCTTAACCTAAATACGCGAACGTTTCCTATCCGGCTTTAGCACGTTAAAGATATAACCAATCTATTACTGGCCTAGCGCGTCCCGGAACGAATTGGAATCAACTGGGCGTCGAACTTTGTTAAACGGCAAAAAAAACTCCAAACGCGTTTAAATCGGAAGATCGATTATTAACGGGTCCTATGCGAAAATCCAAAGACGTTTCGCAAATGGTTCGAGCTTATTCGGGCCACTATTGCAAAATACGGCATCGCAAAAAAGGATATCTATAACTTCGACGAGATTAAGTTCTTAATAAGGCTTTTCATGGCAACGGGTATAATAATTACTAATGCCGAAAAACGTAAAAAACTTAAATAAGCGCAATAAGGGAATAAAAAATAGGTTATAATTATCCAGGTTATTAATTCCCAAGGTTGGATTATGCCGTTATTTATTATCATAACGGGAAAAAATTATCTTAAGTCCTAATACCGTAATAACTTACCGTTAATAACCGATTAAAAAATTGCATTAAGTAATAATAACTGGATAACGAATAAATTAAGTTTCGAATAAATCCAGCATTTTGATAAACATATTCGGACGCGTACGAAAAGTTCGAAACGTTTTCTTATCCTTAACGGCCATAAAAGTTACTATTCGATAAAATTCGAAAAATACTACGCCAACAACATTATTATTACGTTTTATATACCCGCGCATTTTTCGTATCGGCTTTAACCTTTTAATATATCTTATTTTTCTATTTTGAAACGCGCTTATTCGCGGTATATCGAAAACCTAATACGACGTTATTATACCCATATTGCCAAAGAAGATTTTCTCGCCGGCTTCTATAACGCGTTCCAAGCTGCCATAACGTCCGATAACATCAAATCTGGATTCGCGAAAGCTAGTCTTATTCCATTTAATCCTAATAACGTTTTTTCCGAATTGGAGGTTCCTTTAATTGTGCCTACGCCGACAGTCTTCCCGCTAACCTCCGCCGGTTCCATTCGTTCCCCGCCTGCGAAAACCCCTAAAAATATTAAGGAAATAATGCGGCAATTACGTTATTTATAAAAAAAAATTAGAAACTAACAAAGTAGCTCGTTAACTAAAATAACTAAATCGGTTTATCTCTTAATTAAAAGTTATTTACTAGTTTTGTACGAAAATATTCTTCTTCGGAAAAAAACTGCCCAATTACGCGAAACGAACCACATCTTAAGCAAACGTCGCAAAACCAAAAACAAACGTTTTTAAAAAGGAAAAACATTTACTATACAAAAAGGACAAGCTTTTTTGGCCTAAAAAGAAAAAAGTAGTGAAAAAATATAGCCAACAGCTGCTGGAGGCAATCGTCGCAAAAGGGTTAAAACCAAGGAACGGAAGTATGGCGTCTGCGGCAAGCCCGGGCATAATGCGCGTACTTGTAACGAAGTTATAAATACGTCTAGCGAAAAAGAATCCGATTAATTTTAATCAATGCGATATGTTGTGGTTAAGTTATTTGAATTTGTTATTGGGAGGTGCTAGAAAGTGTGCAGCTCACTTGTGTGTGCAGCTTACTTGTGTGGTACGTTAACGTAATAAGCGCTTTATTTTACCCTTTAAAGAATTCTTCCATTCTGGATTTAGGATCGACAATATATATCTTTAACCTTATTAATAGGTTTCTGAACTTTAGGCTAACCGTATAAGGCGACGGGGTATACGCAGGTAACAGCTTCGTATCGATTAAAAGGTACGGAAAAGTTAATATGGTATTTCGAAGCTTTAGCGGTACGAAAGCGTTACGTTTGTACGACGTAGCCTATTACGAAAGCTTCGCATGCAATTTAATGTCTTTCCGGCAGCTCCGGAAGAAGGGATACTAGTAAAATAATAATAAAATTAACAACTTTATTCGAGATAAATACGATTAAATAGTAGCTACGCTGATAAACAAGTTTAATTAATTCGTTATTAAAAATATTAACGCAATAGTTACCTATGCGGCCCTGGCAGCTTACGGACGAAACGTTAACTTATATACAGTAAGATTACTATGAATCGGTGACGGTACGATTTGGCATTTAAGACTAGGACATTTAGGGCCCGAAGTAATCGCCTAGTTACAGTTCCATACAAAAAAGTCCACTTGAAAGATTTTATAATAATCGAATGTTAAGCATATAGCAAAGCGAAGGCCAAAAGGCTAATACGCCGCGAGCCGAAGAAGGAAGCTTTCCGATTAAAACAGAAAATCGCCATCGACTTTACAAACTTCGAAAAAAACCCTAAAGGATATAAATACGTTATGTTCGCTACTGACAGATACTTAGGCTTTATTTAAAACATTTACCTTAAAAATCGAGAGCAAAATATATTAATTACAGCATTTCGGCATTTTTTAAGAATTCTTAAAAACTAGGATAAGGTTTTTTTATAGGTATTCGAATGTGATAACGAGATTTTAAAAAATTATTAACTTCGAAATATGCTCCAATCGCTTTTTTTAGTATCAAACTTAAACCTTTAGCACCGTATGCCTAGGTCCAAAACGGGGGTGCAGAACGTTGAAGGGGTATAATTAAGGAGAAAGCGATTACGATACGAAATAACGCTAAGTTACTTTCGTTTTTAATCGTATATATCTTTAAAGTTGTAATATATGTATATAACCGTACCCTTAAATACGCACGTTTTTACAAAAGCTTATACGAGGTTTATTATATTTATTTGATATACAAAAACGGCGTTATAGTACTTGTTCGGAAGCTTTAATAAGCCCACCTGCAAATATACGGCTATATGGCTTACGTTATGATAGCTGCCGCCATAAAAAAAAGCAAAAACTGTTAGGGGTTACAATGGTCCGGGCATACCTGCCTGCTTCTCGTACATATATACCTACATGTCCCTACGTAGTTTTCGATAGTATACAAGATCCAAACTTTTACACCTTTATATAGTTATACGTATCTTATACAGGGCTATTCGTAATACGTAAAGAACTTTAAATTAATAGCCGTAATATTTTACTATTATTCTGTTATCTTTATTATTACCCAAGTAATCCTTAATAAATGGTACTTATTACCCGAATTAAGAACTAATCTTCCTTATTATTTTATTATTTTTACCTATTTAAAGGGAAGTATACGAAAAAAAGTACGAAATAAAGGCAATACCTAACGTCAAACTTGATAAATATACCCATACCAGTAAGAAAGAAGTTCGAAAGCATACGAGAAATATACGTTTTTATCGTTAAATATCTTAACAACCGGTACCTTTTACGAAAGCATTAAAAAACTATCGAGTTTTTTGAAAAAGGAACCTATCTTAACGTCGCCCCTAACAATCCTTACGGTATAATAATTACCAACGTATTACATTCGACAACCTTTCCAATTTATTGGGAGGAAACCGACAAATTATTCGACTAGCAGTTTAAAACTGCTTATATATATCTTAAATCCTTTTGCGAAAAAAACGACAAGCTTAATAATTTCCTTTTTAAAGGAGAAATACTTAAGCAGTTAAACTTTTTAGAAAATCCGACAAAGTTAGCACCTATATCGCCAACAGAAAAACGGGGGCAATTAAACTTTCCCGAAATTTTAATAAAACCAATACCTATACCGACAAATAAGCCAAAATTTTAGGAATTCCAAACCCTAAAAAATACCCCGGTTAGGGCAACCCCTAAGCAGGAAGGTATATCAACCCGTCCGCCAGGAAATCCGGGCCATCGGCCCAGGGCGTAAACCAAAACGGCCTTCCAAATTTATCCGAACCTTCGAATAGGGACGACGATATAATACGAACCTTAGCTTTTTTATTTAAGAAAGCAAAGAAGTTTCGCGTTAACTAAGGCGTAACGCCCGTTACGCGCGACCAGACCTTAACTAGGGGAATTATAAAGTTATACCAGCTCCGCGTAACAAACGTTAGATTATTTTGGCCAAACGCTGAAAAAGTTAAGCATAACGGCTTAATTATCTTTTATAATCAAAAGCAGGTATATTATCGCGATATATACTTATGGGCCAAAAAAATGCAAAAATGAGCCGATATAGATAACCGAAAATCCGTTATTTTTAAAGAAACTTAGACCTTATTTCGTGGCAACGTATTGGCTTGATAAAAGTAACAATTTTCCGAGTTTGATAAAAGCCGCCTTCGGTTAAGGCTAACGACCTTTTTAAACGTTATATTAAAGCAATTCGGGATTAAGCTAAAAAAGCCCAGGAATAGTTAACCAAAAACCGGCATATCCTTAAAAATAACAAATAAGAGAAACCGGTTAAAATTTACGTTATAAAGTTGTTTAGGTACGCCAAATTATGGGGTAATTTAACCGACTTTCAGCTATTTACCCGCCTGTACCAAAACTTGCACCCGGTTTTCCAGGTACTATGCTTTCGACTAAAAAGAATAAACAGCATTACGGCGTATCTGGACAAGGTCGACGACAAAGCCAAGGCCAAGGAAGCAAAATTGAACGACTTGCCGAAACCAACCTTTGCCTTATGGAGCGATTTATATAATAATATAAACAGTCTGGATAATACGGCTTATTAAACGAATAATAACTGCAACAACCGCCGGTTCTAACGCTAAAAATCGCTATAACGTAATCGAAAAATACCCGGATTTCGTCTTTTTAATTCGAATCCCCGTAGTTATTCCGGAAACCGCCGAGGACAGGGATAACGACGCAAAAAATCGCGTTTTCGTCAGTATCCCGAACGCGAAAAACGTTCGAATTATCCGGATTACGGAAATTACCAGTACCGTTTTGGACGGTACCGAAAGTTCGGTTAAAAAATCCGACGTTAAGATAGAACTTATATATTTATTAACGAGAAGACCGTATAAGAATACGAAAAAAACGCCGAGGATTACTAATCCATTTTATAAACTAACGGTTACCATTATTTTAGCAAAAGCAAAGCCGAACTAAAACCTAATTATAAGGAAAGTTAAGTATATATTAAAAATAACGTTATCGATAATACGTATTTCGTATATCCCGAAAAACCCGACGAAACGTTAATTACCAAAAATACCGATAAGGAACCGAATTATTTATGTTAACGGTGTAACACGTAGTACGATACGGCTAACCTTTTTACCGGTTACGTACAAAAAGGATATATACCTAAAGGATAAATAATATTAAAGATTATACGAACGGCAGATTTTTCGAAGCCCGCTTTAAAAACTGCTAACGTTAACGGGATAGTATATTTCGTTTTAAATAACGAACAGGTAATTAAAATTAACCCGAACCCGGCATTAAGAAACTATATATAACGAAAAACGTCGTACTTAAAAATAAGCGTTAAAGTTAATATTAATACGCAACATATAAACGTTTGCATAGATACGGGAAGCTCGTCGATTCTCGTCGACCGAAAATGGATAACTTCGTAAGCTAAAAATCCGAAGTTTTATAAATATAACCTTATTTACGTTAAAAGCGTTAACCTGCGAACCTTTATTAATATCTAAGTAAAATTTGACTTTTACATAAAAAGCTAAGTTAAAAATACATAAATTAACGGCTACTTTGCAGTTAAGGTAAACGTAATCGATAACTTTAAGCCAAAAATGTTATTAGGTACCGAATTTTTAATCCAATATAAAATTAAAATCGACTTCGTTAAAAAAAACTGCACTTTTCGATTAATTTTTAATATAAAGGTAAAAAAAGAAACCGTTAAAACGGTAACCTTAAAGCTAATACGGCGAAAGGTTATAGCTGCCTATATAATGGTTATCTTTGCAATAATTATAACTTTCATCGACGTAAATTACGTCGACTTGTTTAAGCCAGCGGATAAAAAAAATCGGATAATTTAGCGGGAAAATATAATAACGGATTATCCGGATACGTTTAACTTTACTTTTGATAAATTTAGCCCAAAAAAGGCTATCCTTTATAATATTAAGGCTTGGCCTTTAGTAATTAAAAAAACCGAAAGGATCGGTACCATATATAACTATATCAGTAATAAAAAGGTTTATTTAACTAATTAGCACGATATTAATTAGTATTGGGAAACCGGTTTAACTCGAAAGAAATGGGTTAATATAGTTAAAAGAGCCCATTTTCCCGCTATGGAAAACGTAAAAAACGCGAAAACGGACGAACGCTTAAACGCTAACGTTTATACCCCGTTATACGGCATAACGAAAATAAAGGACGTTCCGCTTGTCAAATCCAAAAACGGCGCGGTTATCGTAAATAACGATCCGGTAATCAGCAACAAGATACGCCGATTAATCGACAGCTTCGACGTTTTTCGAGATAAAGGCATAATACCAATATCCGAAGAATACAAGATGCGTATCGACCTTGTCGACGGATAACAAAAACAACTTAAACCGGTTAAAATGTACTCGATAAGTATTAAGAATCGCTAAGTCCTTAATAAGAAATACGACGACCTATACAAAAAAGGGAAAATATTTTTTTAAGACGAACTTACTTCTGTTACAGTTCCAATTTTCGTCGTATAAAAAAGATTAAATATTAAACATAAAAAAAGGCGCGTAATAACCGACTTTAAACCGCTTAATAAAATAACCGTCTTTAATGTTTATCTTTTGCTCGACCAAAATAACATTATAAATAACATAACTGGCAAAATATGGTTTAGTTTATTCGATATATTTAACTTTTACTTTTAACTATTAATACGAACGAAATACCGGAACCGTACAATAATTATCAGTTCCCGAAAACTAAAAAGATTTAACGTAATTTTAATAAATTTTCGTAACGCTTTTGCTTTTACTTAAAGGTTTATAAATAGGTTATTTTTCGTATATAAGTATTTTATACTTATATATATTAACGATATTATTGTTTTTAGTACTAATACCGAAAAATATATAAAGCATTTACGTATTGTATTAAACATATTTAACAAAACGAAGGTTTATATTAACGCGGAAAAGTTTTTCGTCGGTTTTCCAGCAGTCCGTTTACTAAGTTACAACGTTAATAAAAACGGAATTTCCAAGATTAATAATCGTATAAACGCATTTAAAAAGCTTGTTTTCCTTAATACGCTTAACGCTTTAAAAACTTATTTAGATATAGCAACCTAATTGCGTAAAGGAATCGCGTAGTATAGCGTTAAAGTAATACCCTTCGAGTAACGAAAAACGGAGCTGCTGGCGAAACTTAAAAAATCGGGAACTTTATTTACTAAAATATCGAAGTAAACGAAACAAATATATACTTCCAAAATTAAATTCGTACCGATGGACGAAAAAAAAAAGTATAAAATCAACTTTAATACTATTTATGCACTTAATACGTTACGTATTACTATTAGAAAAATAAGCCTTTTTTCTTTAAGGTAAACGCCTGCAAAAAAGCTTATAGCATTATAGTTTTCTAACTAGCTGGCGAATAGGACGGTTAAGCTATCCCCGGCAAGGACATATTTAAAACCGAAGTTAGGCTTATCTTTTTTATATCCAAGTTAACCTTTAACGCGGAAAAAAAGTACGGATCTATAGAAAAAAAAATGGCCGCCTTAATATAAAGATGCAAAAAGTTCCGAAAGCTTATTTAATTTAGCCGATTTCCGGTTAACGTTTTTACCGATTATACTTTTACAAAAAAAATCGTTACTTATACGTTTTTAGCCATTATGGACCTTAACAAAGTTAACCCCAGGTTAGCTAATATAATTAATTTCTTATCGCAATTTTAGCTAAAGATATATTATATTCCAGAAAAGCTTAACGTAATACCAAACGCGTTGTTACGTTTGCTAATAGCGGTTTTGGATCAGAAAGTAATTAAGCAAAACGAATTTAACGAACTAGATAATATATGGGACGATATTAATATTTGGTATTTGCTAACGGAAAAAAACAAAACCTTTTAAATTATTTCCGTTCTTAGTAACAAGTTTAAAGCCCGTATTATCGAAGGATACGTAATAGATTACCGGTATAAGTACGTATACGTTATGTTGCAGGAAATGGAAGCTGGCGAGCGTAAAAAATAGCAATACCAGCTATTTAAGTTATAAGATAACTTCCTGTATTACGTCGGGTTAAACGGTTATAAGGAATTATGCATCCTTTATACTTACATACAAAACGTTTTAAAGCTTATACATGATAAAAAGTACCATTTCGGCAGAAATCGTATAATAGAGAATTTACGTAATATTTACTTCGTAAAAAAATACTTCAAAATATCGAAGTATTTTAGCTTTTGTACGGTTTGCCGAAAAGACTAAACGGACCGAAGTAAGCCCTTAAGGGAATTGTTACCCCTGTTAACGGTTAAATTGCTGTATTATACGATAACTATGGACTTTATTACGGATACGCCGGAAGTAATATCCGTAAATATATTTTGGATATTAATGTTGCACAAATCCGGGTCCTCTGGGCAGGACACCTGAAGGCAGATAACAGGCCAGGACGCCTGCAGACGGGTAACAGGTCAGGTGACCTGATCTATGTATTTAGCTCGCTATTGAGATTGTCCTACGACATCTCTCTTTTAAGAATATTATCTTCATTTCCTATTAGAAACCGTCTTATAAGTGGTAGCATTTTTTGCAACCGCTGACCATCATTATAAACCATACTTCAATCAATTTTTATTACCGCTTTATTTGTCCTAAGTTATTATAATTGTTCGATTAATTTTTAAGTATTTTAAATAAATAGCTACGCGGTTAGGGCGTTAGTATTAACGTCATCGATTTGGAAACTTTCGGAAATAAGCCCAGCCCTTTAAAAAGGCCTTTTTTCTTTTATTAAAATTTAATTACGTCCAGCTTCCTTTATTAATAAATATCCATTTCCTTATTATTATCCTTGATGTTTTTTATTATTATTATTATTTATAATCCATATCGGAATTCTTTATTAAATATATTTATATCGTAATCTTAAACTTTATTATTAATTACCCGGATTACTCCCATATCCGTAAGCTTAACTCCGAAATTATAGCTCGTATATACGAGCTATCCTTATCGTATTTAAAATTACTAATCCCGGAAGCTTCGCGTTAAACGGCCGGGTCCAAAAATGCTACCTGTATAATTTATCCTACAAACTGGATCGTAAACCACTGGCAATTTTTACAGGCATATAATATAATCCGTAAATTTATATTCGTTTTGCAGAAGGAAGAATGCCGTTACGGTTAATTATCTTTTTCCCAGTAAAAAGAATTATATTACTTTGTTCCGCAAAGTCCAAAAACGCCCGCAGTACCGAGAAAAGCAGTCCTAGGATTAACCTTTAATTCCCCGTTATCCTTTCCGTTACCTTTAAAAAGGATATAGGATTCGCCGTAGAAGAACGTCGTACTGGACGTTATTTATAAGCTTAAGGTGTAAAAAGTAAATAGTTATTTATATCCAAGGACATCCGCAGAAGTAGGTCCTTTAGCCAGGACTTTAAATCGGGATCCCCAGGACGAACATTTCCAGGACGGACAACAAATTCCATCGGTTACCCCGGACGAATTATTACCCCAGCCGCAAACCCCAAAAGCCGAAATGGCGAACCCTGGAAATGGACAAAACCCTAAAGGTAAACAGAACCCTAAAGGTGGATAACCGCCCCAGGACGATTAAGAGAACTTACTTTAAAACATTTTCGACTATCCATCAGTCCGTAAGCTCCTGGTTACGGCTACGGGCGTTTTTCGCGTTTTTAGTAATAATTAGGCCCGTAAATTATCGACTTCCGGAAGGAAAATAAGCAATATAAAATACCTGAACCCTTGCTTAAACCTATTTTTTAAAGCAGGAAACCATATTTAAGTAGACGCCGACATACACTAAAAAAATGTTTATTTTTTCGCAAACGCTATTAAAAAATATGCACTTAACCCGGTTAAAAAAAAATATAATTCGTAATTTTTTACAACTATTTAAAAAACAGGCTTAATTATGGTAAACGGCGGAATTTAACCCGGAAATCCGTTAAATAATATTAAACAACTTTAACCTTACCTTATCCAAAATAATCGACCGGTTTAAGATAACGGAAATAAAAGTTTTCCGAAAACTCGCTACGGATAACTTTATTTTGGATCATATATATGCCGGTGTCTTTATTAAAACCTGGGCTACCGAATATATCAAATACTGCAAAGTGTTACGAATCAGGACCTGCTCTCCCTGTCTGGGCAAGGACACCCTACGGTTAAACTTCGGATATGGGTGTCTTGGCATTTTGATGTAATCTGGAGAATCTAATGGATCTGGACCAGATCATACAGATCCAGCAGATTCACGACATACCCATAGAAAACCAAAGGGTATATAATGGATGGGTTTCTTCTGTAAATAGCACCCACTTAGTTTCGCTCCTTAGCTATTAATTTAAGTCTTTAATCAAAGGCATCGTTTTTCGATTAAGGGAAAAATCCGCAAATCTTTTTAACGAACAAACTATTAAATCATTTTTCGCCTTATTATTACCTGCAAATTAAAAACCCTTTTCGGATACTAATTACATTTCCAGGTAATTATGCGATAGGTTCGTTATATTTTGATAATTTTTTGATTAATAGCCGACGAATAGTTTAAGGCCCAGTTAGGTATAAGCTTTCCTAAACCCAGTAAAAACGATATTACAGAACGGCGTTCAGAAAATAAACGATATACCCGATCGTCTTCGCTAACAAACGATTAATATCTGGATTAAAACATCTTACCTTTTATTAAAGAAGTTCTTTTTTTAATTAATAACATGGCCTCCTTTATTATTCGGTTTTAAGGAGGACCTTTTTTTTCTCTATAACAATCCTTCCCGGCTCCTAAGGAAACCATTAAGGTTTAGGAAAACGAACCGGAAAAGGAAAAAAAGGAATCCGATAGCCCGAAAGGTAAGGAAAAAGAACTTACGATTAACAATAAGCTGCGTACCTTAATAACTGAACTTCAAGCGGTAAAAAAGGAAAATGTTAAATTTGCTCGATAATAAAGGTTTTCGACATTGCCTTTATTTGGCGTAAATTAGTTCCGCAAGAATATTGTTTTACCCCTTACTTATTATGGAATGCTAAAGGTTAAAGGTTATAAGCTAACCCCTTTAAAACCTTACGACGGTACTATAAATATAAAAGGATTTTTGGTTTAAGCTAGATTTTATTTTAAGTTTTATGAAAATTTTTTAACGGAAAATTATTAAAAGGTAATAATTATCTTTTAACTGTTTGCTGGAAAAGTTTTTTTGTAATCCGAATCCATTATGAACGATTATTTTATAAATTACCTTAATTAATTTTCCGACCTAATTAATTATGTTTTCGGCAATTATAAACATTTTTTAAAAAAAAATGCGAACTTTATTTGAAAATTCCGACAGAAAACAACATGCGGTCGAACAGTTATACCTTTTCCAGCAAACTAAGTTAATAGTTAAATATACGATTAAATTTAATCGCTTTATATTAATTTCCAATTTCCTAAAAAGCGTATTATTTTATCCTTTTTATAACGGCTTAAAATTATAAGTTAAGGATAAGATATATAGAATATCCAAAAATGGTCCTTTCCAGGATTATATTAATAAAGCCATTATTGCCGATCGACGTACCTTTGAAAGGTACTTGGAGAAAAAGAAATCCGATAGAAAAAAGGACGATCGAAGTTCCAATAGCAAATTCTAAAAAAGCAAAAATAAGGATAGGACTTAAAAAAAAGCGAATATTATTTCCAAAGAACTTAAAAAAGATAAGTCAAATGTTGAATGCTTTAACTATAGCAAAAAAGGCCATTATAAGAACGAATATCGTTCCTTAGCCAAGAAAAACTTTAAAAAAAGGAGGGATTCCTTAAAAAAAGGTCCAAACGGCCGAACAAAAAACAGATAGCGAAAACGAAAAAGAAAAGGAAGTTAATTCCACCTTTTTCCAACAGGAATATACTATCGCGACGACTTACTATAAACCAAACAGCGACCCAAAGTACGAACGTTGCCCGATTTGCCAAAATCAAACAGCCAAAGCCTGTAAGTATTATCCCGGATAACCAGCTTCCAGGGTAGCCATAAGGCTAGGATAAAAATATTATTTGAATGTACAAAAATGCGAAATATATTACGAATATGGCCAGATACGCCCAGAATTTAGCAATTACGGGCAGAAAACCCTTAAATCTAGCAAACCTTTAAAACGGGTAGTATACCTTAAAACCGAAGCCCTTAAACAGGACTTTGTTAATGGGTACGAACTTTTTTATTTTTCGGCCTGCAACGATAATAATTATCCAATTTACCTTCGAACAAAGGAAAATAACGATTATTGGCCTGGTTGGGACGAAAAAACCCTTACAGAGCCTGATAACGACAGCAGATGTATCGAAATTCCCCGATAGCCCGAATACCCTTAATTTTGTTATTTGCACCCCGATTCGGATCAAAGTCGAAAAGCTATTACTTAGGGTTGCTTATGTTATATCCCCATGCTATGCTTGATGCATGAACTTTTGGATATAAAAACAAACCCTAGAAAAATCTCAACTTCGAATCGGAAGCATTTCTAAACGTTAAAGGTAAAAATCACTAAGGTAAAATGCTAGATTGGCTAACGAAAGTGGTATATTTGCATGGACGACAAGTATACCAAGTACGTAATTAAGAAAGCCTGCAAATAGAAATGCCTTTTAACGAACAGAATTACGAAATTAAAAAACGGCAAAAGCTTTCGAAATTAAAATATCGAAAAGCTTTGCGAACTAAGACCTTATATAAAGCAAAAAAAGAATTACGAGGCCAAATCGAAATTCCTATTCAGTACTAAAGCTAAACTTTTAAAGCTATAATTAACTTTAAAGCAAAAGATAACTTTATTTCGCCAGCTATAACCGAAAAATATTACATTCCTTAAAGGTACAAACTAAAATCTTATAAATTACGGACAGTTAATAAAAGTTTTTCCTAGTACGATAACGGACGAATTCTTAAAAAAACTGAAAAACTTCCAATATAAATCCAAAGGTACTAAAAGCATTTTACCTTGGATATCGCCGACATTTTAGGCCATAATGTTATTTTGGGAATGCCGTAGCTTAATTCCAGTAATCTATTAATTAACTGGAAAACTCGCCAGCTCTTTTAAAACTACAAATTAACTTCTGTTAAAAAAGGGTTCAAAAAAATCTATTACATAATCCGAAAAGCCAAAATATCAGACTTTGCCAGTATTATACCCCTAAAATATTAACGTTTCGAACAACTTTTTAAAGATAAAAAAAATTACGAACTGCTTTTATACGGACAATAAGATTATTACATACCTATTAAAAAAAAACATTATCCCAAGCTTTATAAAATTTATTACATAAATTTAAAAAAAAAAAATAAAAGCTTTATAAAAAAGCATTTAATTAAACCTAAAAAAAGGTTACATTTAGCTATCCGAATCTTCCGTAAGATACCCTATATTTATAATACCCAAAATTAAGGACGGCAAGCAAAAAATCGATCAAGATAGAAATCCGGTTTATCGACGCGTAATCGACTATCGACAGTTAAACGATATTACCATTAAAAACGGATATCTTTTAACCTTAATAAATACCTTAAGGGAAAACGTAAATAAAGCTAAATAGTTTACTGCATTAAACTTTCGAAACGGGTATTACCGCATCAAAATAGCAAAAAGAAAAAAATAGAAAACTGCTTTTCGAACGATATACGGGCATTACGAATATCGAATTATGCTTTTAAAATTTACTAACGCCCCTATTAATTTCCAACGCCTGATTATAACTATACTTAGGAAATTCCTAAATAAATATATCTTTGTCTACCTCGACGACATCCTTATTTATTTAAAAACGTTAGAAAAATATAAAAAGCATATTTTCCAGGTTCTTAAAGTTTTAAATAAAGCAAATATCGGAATTAATCCCGCTAAAAATATATAGTATACGTAAAAACTAAACTATTTAAGATTTACCCTTATCTCCGGTTAAATTCAGATCCAGGATTTCAAATTAAAAGCAGTCAAAAACTAGCTTATCCTTAATAAAATAACCGTTACCGATATCCGGCAGATTTTAGGATTTACAGGTTACGTACGTAACTTAATTAAGGAATATGGAAATATTATCAAACCTTTAACGAAACTTATTACTAAGGAATATATTAAAAAAGAATTCAAACTTTTAAAGGAAACCAAAAAAGCTTTTTAGTTATTTAAAAACGAAATTATCAAAGCGCCAATAATAAAATTGCCCAACGCCGACAGAAAAAAACGCCTAAAAATAAACGCCTGAAATTATGCCCTAAGCGCAATTCTGAAGTAATAAGAAAATAATAAGAAATAATACCTAATAACCTATTATTTTAAGGCCTTTCGAAACGTAAAACTCCGATATAAAATTTACGACAAAAACCTACTAGCGATTATTAACGCTTTTAAAAAATAGAAACCTTTTTTTAGCGGAATTAAAAAGCCTTTCGATATTTACTTAAATTACAAAAACCTTACCCGGTTTATAATAACTTAAAAGCTAAATAAACGCTACGAAATTTAGATAATTTTCTTATCGAAATATAATTTCCAAATTTACCATATCAAAAAAAAAAAAAAATTTTTAAGCAAACATTTTAAATCGTAAAGAAAATTACGATTCTAAGGTTCCAAAACGCCGAATGCAAATATTACAACAAACTAAAGACGGTACCTTACGGTTATATAAAATACTAAAACAACCTACCCCAAAACTTTTAACGAAATTCTGAAATTCCTATAATAAGAAAAAACAAAAAAAAATACAACAATTAAATAGATAACCTGGAAACCAGCTATTATACCGTAACAAAATTTATATTCCTCGAAATTAACAAAAGTAATTCGTTAAAAAATTTCATAAAAATCCGTTACATAAATATTAAGGTATCTTTAAAACTATTAAACGATTACAGGAAAAATACGACTTTCTAAAACTTCGACGAACTGTTAAGCAAATAATTAAGAATTGCAATATTTGCAACAAGGCAAAAACAACCCGATATAAACCTTATGGACTTTTATAACCTATAAATATCCCAAAAAAAAAACTTGGAACATTATTACTTAGGATTTTATTACCGGTTTACCCTTATTAAAAAACCCCGTTACTGGAATTTAATATAATAAAATATGGGTAATCGTTAACAGATTTACCAAATATAAGTACTTCCTACCTTTTAAAGGAAACGCAACGGCAAAATAACTAACTTACGCCTTTATCCGATATTACCTCGACAAATATAAAATACCAAAAAGAATTATTTTAAATAAAGATAAACTTTTTATATAAAAGTTTAATACCAGCTTTTTTAAGCAAATAAGTACCAAACTTAAATTCTCGACAGCATACTACCTATAAATAAATGGACAAATAAAACGTTTAAATTAAACGTTAAAGCAATATTTAAAAAGTTACATTAATTACCAGCAAAATAACTAAGTTAAACTTCTTTTATTAGTTTAAATAATTTATAATACCTTTACCAATAAAAATATAAGTATTTCTCCCTATATAACGGTATATGGTTACTAAGCAAAAACTTAACAGCTAAAACAATTATTAAACGAAGCTCTAAAGTGAACCGCGAAAGCTCCTCGAACAAAAACGGTAGCAACTAAAATCCAAATAGTACAAATCCGCTTACAAAATAAATTACGATTCTTTTAATAAAAAATAACCCAGTATTATAATAAAAAAAATTAAAGAACCAATTTTATCGAAAGGAAACAAAGTTTACTTATTACGCCAAAAACAAAACGCGACTTCGAACATTTTTCAAATTAAAATAAAAAAACCTAGTAACAAGTTCGACTTTAAAAAGCTTGGTCCGTTCAAAATCGATAAAGTTATTTCCAAAATTAACTACCGACTGTTATTACCCAAAACGATAAAAATACACCCTATTTTCTATATCTTTTTATTTAAACCAGCACCCAAAAACGCCCCGCTAGAAACTAATCTGGAAGTCGAAAAAAACGACGAAAAGTACGAAGTTAAACGAATACTGGACTCAAGGGTAATTAAAAACAAAATCCAATATCTAATCAAATAAAAGAACTACATATACGAAAAAAACACTTAAAAACCCTTTAAACATTTAACGAATGCGAAAAACTTAATTAAAACGTTTCACCGCCAGAATCCTAACCGACCGACTTTAACGTAACCAAGGTTACAGGAAATAACGGCCTAACACCCAAATCCAGCCCTTCGGCGTTCCAATCGAAAAAAAGCGATACTTCCGTTATAGCATTAATTTCGGAAGCAAGCCGAGCTTGTTTTGCTTCCATACGACGTTATTCTTCTTCCGCTTTCTTTCTTTCTTTTAATTAATCTAATTCTAAACCTTCTTTTAATATTTCTAAAGCCCTTTTTTTAAGAAGGTCTTGTTAAAAACGTAAACGCTTTAATCTCCTAATAAATTCTTTCGTTTTTCTTTCCGTCGCTTCCTGGTAAACCAAAAATTTATTTTTAAGTTTTCGCTATTCTTTTTCCAGGCAAAATCGCATTTCATCTACTTTTTTTAACGAATTCATAATCAAAACGTTACAAAAAGAACGCTGGCGACGAATACAGCAACTGCAACTTGAAAATTCGACTACAAAGGAATAGCCGGTTTCCTCGAAACGAACGCAGTTGGAACATGGAAAACCTTTCGTACCAAAGCTTTCAATTAAATCGGCACGGTTATTCCTGGAATCTCGCTAGCCCAAACGAAAGTTTCTTTTCTATTTCTGCGCGCGATTTAACATGTTAAAAAATTAACTAAAAAAGTTTAAAAAAAAATCAAACTCTGGAAAATTTCCTACCGTTTTATCTTTAGGACAAAGATCTTAAAAGAAGGGAAATAATGTTACGAATCAGGACCTGCTCTCCCTGTCTGGGCAAGGACACCCTACGGTTAAACTTCGAATATGGGTGTTTTGGCATTTTGATATAATCTGGAGAATCTGATAGATTTGGACCAGATTATACAGATCCAGCAAATCTACGACACACCCATAGAAAACCAAAGGGTATATAATGGATGGGTTTCTTCTATAAATAGCACCCACTTAGTTTCGCTCCTTAGCTATCAATCTAAGTCTTTAATTAAAGGCATCGTTCTTCGATTAAGGGAAAAGTCCGCAAATCTCTTTAACGAACAGACTACTGAATTATTCTTCGCCCTATTGTTACCTGCAAATCAAGAACCCTTTTCGGATACTGATCACACTTCCAG
Source organism: Monosporascus sp. mg162 (assembly GCA_004155945.1). NCBI lineage: Eukaryota > Fungi > Ascomycota > Sordariomycetes > Xylariales > Monosporascus > Monosporascus sp. mg162. Next base: position 96,576 of record QJNY01000301.1, read on the forward strand.
GTGGTTGTGCGACAGGTTCGTTACACAAAGCTGCAAATATAAAGTTAACTTCCTAACAAATGTCTCATATTTACAATTTTTTTTACTTACAGCTTTAATAGCTTGTTTTAAAACCCGAATAAGGTATGCGTCTCGACGACTACCTTTCGCATTTCGATAAAAAAGCCCAAGCTTACCGGAATGCTATGCTTATTACGCCGAAGGCCACAATTCTTAAGCCCGTCCTACAAGACGTTCCTTATACCATAATTAACCAGCGCTTATTGGCGTACCAACGTCCGGACGTTATAAATAAATTTATATTACTAATCCCGGAAGTATATTTCGGAATAAAAGAAAATTTCTTATATAATAACCAAGCCTTTAATTATTATAGAAACAGGATTAATTCCTAGTTACGAAACCAAAATAATAGGTAAAAACGACGTAATATATCGTTTATCCAGAAAAAGCAAAAGAAACGAAATATATGTTACCGTCCTTATAATAATTTCAAAAAACGGGAACGTAACCGTTTTAATAACCGCTTTTTTGAAAAAAAAAAACCTAAAAAAGAACGTTTTCGCAGTTAAAATAAATATTCGTCCTAACGTTAAAACAGATAAATATTAACAAAACGAGATCAGTAATTAGCTTACCTCAAAAATAAGCAATTTATAACGGTCGATAACCCTAACCGAAAAAACGTTAAGTAGCAACTTTAAATAAAGGAATATTATTTTTTTTTAAAAATCGAAAAAAAAACCGACGTTAGTTTTTACGATAACTAATATATAAACAATAATAACAAATCTGCTTACTTTATATCTTTTCTTACAGCTATAACGTAAACAACCTTAAAGAAAAAATAAACGTATCGCAAATACGGATAAATATTCGAGTTACGGAATAAATACATAAGATACGTTTACGATAATGTTTGTTATGCAAAAACGAACAAAGAACCCCATAACATAACCGAAACTAGCCAAACGAAATAACAGAAACGGCCGAAATTTCCGCTATTGGTTAAAGATATACCCGAAATAAACCTTAACGCTTCGATTTCCGAAAGCAAACCTAATTATATACGTTTAATACGGGCCAAGCCCATATTTTTGTTAAAACTACCCGTCCTTATAAGACATACCTATATAACGTTTCTTATCCTAATTGCTTAAGGTATTATACGAATAACCGTTTGTAAAAATTCCGGAACCTTTAACGTTTTGATCAATAAGAACTGGGTTAAGCAAAATTATCCTAGCCGATTTAAAATCCTTAACCAGATTACAACGGTTAATAATATTAATAAACCCGTAATTCTGACAAAAAAAGCCGAATTTAAAATCCTAATCCCGGTTTAAATCGGAAACGAAAAGGTTTACCTTTTACTACCCATTACATCATAGGTTAAAAATAACCTAAAACTTAATTTGCTGTTCGGAAACAGTTAGTTCGATAAAAACGGAACGATTATTAACTATCCCTAAAAACGGATACAGTTGGCGTCCTACGAAAATACCTTTATATTAATCGAAATAATAAAAAAGCAACCCCTATCCGTAAACGTATCGTCGCGAAATGCAATACGATCGTCCCCTCTAATACGACAACGACGGTCCTTACCAGATACGCCGACCTCGTATCTTACGACGACGTAAATTATTAAAGGATTTACATATTTACACTTTTATATCCCGGGGCCTTAAATGCTATAACAAACACGGACGTACTTAAAATAATAATATTTGTTAATTTTTCTAATAACTTAATATTAATTAAAAGAAATACGAAATTCAGTATAATTGCCGATTACGAAAACGATAATAACGCAAACTAATTAAGTATATAAAGAAAAAGTTATATAAACTTTTATAATTTACGAAATAAAGGTTACAAACGAATTAATCCAAGCTTTAACCTTAAAGACGGCCATAATAGAAAATATATGGACGGTTATATACGGTAATAATTGTAACGAACCTGTCATGCATCTACCTGGAGGCATGAGCAGTATCCGAAATGGGGTTTTGATTTGCAGGTAACAATAGTGCGAGGAATAATTTAGTAGTTTGTTCGTTAAAGAGGTTTGCGGACTTTTCCCTTAATTTGAGAACGGTGCCTTTGACTGAAGGCTTAGATTGATAGCTAAGGAACGAAACTAAGTAGGTGCTATTTATATGAGGGTTTTTTAACCGTTATATATCCTTTTATTCCGCAGTAAGTGTGTCGCGGATTTACGTGATTTAAGTGATCTGCCAGATTACTTAGATTAATTAGATTACGTCGAAAGCCAAGTTTTTTTTTGGCCCGAAGTTTAGCCGTATCCGCGTTAACCGTTAAGAACCTGGCTTTTTTTAGACAGGAACCCCTGTTTTTGTAATATTATTTCCCTTTTTTAAGGATTTTTATTTTAAAGATAAGAACCGTAAGTAACCCTTTTGGTCGTTGGAGAGAGTGCAGAGATTTTTCAGTTAATTTTATTATGACAGGCCGTATTTAGAAAGAAAAAGGAAAGAAAAAATTTCGATTTAATTAACGCGAGGTACGTAATAACCGTGTAGAACATATTGAGAAATTCGGTTCCAAGGTTAACTTTTGTTCGAACTGTATTTGTTTTGGGGAGACCGAATGTTTTTTCGTAGTTGACGTTCCCAGTTGCAGTTGTTGTACCCGTCGTTAGCGCTTGGCCTGTGACGTATTGGACATGATTTTTTTAGTGAAGATTGGAAAAGAACGAGAACGGTTATAAAAGGAACAGCGTGAGGTAAAGGATAAACTGATAGAGTTTTTTGGTCGACTGAAACGTTTGCGTTTTCAGCAAGACGTTTTAAAAAAGAAAGCTTTTGTTATATTGAAGAAAGGATATAAGTTGGATTAATTAGAAGAGTAAGAAAGGTTGGAGGAAGAATAACGTCGTATAGAAGAGGAACAAGCGCAGCTTGCTTCCGAGATTAACGTTAACATGGAGGTGTCCGCTTTTTTTGACTGGAGCGCCGAGGGTTTGGATCTGGGGGTTGGACCGTTGTCGCCTGCGACCTTGGCCGCGTTAGAGACGGTCGGTTAGGATTCTGGCGGTGAAACGTTTTAACCAGGTCCTTCGTATTCGTTAGGTGTTTGAAGGGTTCTTAAGTGTTGTTTTTAGGTGGGTAGTCTTTTTATTTGACTAGGTATTGGATTTTGTTGTTGATTATTTTTGAGTGTTTGCATTGCTTTTTTGGCTTCTTTTGGGAATTCGAATTTTTTTCCAGTATACTTTTTGGTGGTAAGGTTCGTTAGGGGTTTGGCGATTTTTCCGAAATCTTTAATCAAGCTGCGTACGTAATCCGTAAATCCTAAAAACTGACGGACGTCGGTAACGGTTACTTTATCGGGAATCGGCCAATTTTTAACTGCTTTTATTTTAAAGTCCTGGATCTGAATCTGTCCTGGAGTAATAGTAAAGCTTAGAAAGTCTAACTTCTGGATATGCTATACATTTTTTTTGGCATTAACCAACAGGTTTGCTTTTTCGAGTGTTTTTAGTACTTGGGCGATATGCTTTTTATGTTTTTCCAAAGTTTCAAAATAGATAAGGATATTATTCAAGTAAATAAATACGAACTTGTCGAGGAACTTTCGCAAAATAGTTATTAATATATGTTAGAAACTGGCAGAGGCATTAGTAAGTTCCTGGGGTATTACTTTGTATTCGTATGTTACGGCTGCACCATACCGTTGCGCCAGGGGCAAAAGATTGGCGGAATGATCGCAATTGTGGCAATCATTCTGGTGCTTGCAGCTGCATATATACTG
>QJNY01000302.1:0-100320 GCA_004155945.1 Monosporascus sp. mg162
TTTTTTTTTTTTTTTTTTTTTTTTTTTTTTTTTTTTTTTTTTTTTTTTAAATATTTATTATTATTATTAATATTAAACCTGCAAAATTATTTTATCGAAAAATCGAATATTATTATAAAACCCTTATGAGGATTAGTTTTGATAAAAGCTTAATATTTATTAATACATTTTAAAAAGAACCTTGTTATTATATTACAGTTAAATATAGATTTTTGATTACTTTTTACATTTAAACCGATAAATAAATGGAAAAAATAAACCAAATATTCGAATATTAATTCCGTTACTTTATTGGAAACAAATAATTAATCTAACTGGAATTATTATTTAAAGCCTTTTTTTGTAATTAATTTTGCAATTAATAATATTACCCAAAAAACCTCTTTCAAGCTTTATCTAAATATAAACCTAAATTTGGAACTTTTTTTCGAAACTTAAAGTACTTTAATAAAGGCTCATGCAGTATATGCGAAAATTTAAAAGCTGAAAAAAATCCGAAAAAGATTAAAAGAACGATGGCGAAAAACGACCGAAACGTATAAAAAATATTATAACAATAAGCACAAGTTTTTTAGGCTTAAAGTAGGACAAATAATAAAATTTTAATAAAAAGCTTAAAAATTAAATACTGTAAATTAACTCTTAAATAAATTAAATTCTTCCGCGTTATTGGCCAAGTCGGTTTTTAGGTATATTATTTAACACTTCCTTAATAATATAACCGTTTATACCTTAATTTCTTAATCTAACTGTTAAAATCTTAGATAATTAAAACTAATTATCTATTAATAATACTCGAATTAAAAGAAAATAGCGAATGTAAAGATAAAAACGTCGTAAGTTAACGTATTTTCTAAAAGTAATTATGGTACAAAATGAAATAAATAAATTAACTTTTTGAATGTAACTAATGCGTTAGCAGCGAAAATACGCAAAACGCTTAAAAAGCTATTACCAGGTATTATCAACGATAAAAACAAGGAAAAAATGGGTTATCTCGTTAATTCGAAACTATACAACAAATTAATTAGGTAATGGCCATATAAAGATATTTTTATTATTAAAAGATACCGAACGCTAATAATATCGCGCCGGAAAACTTATAAAACTACTATAAAAAATAATACGAATTATATATCCTTAATTACGATACTGAAAATCGAACTAAGTTTCTTAAAAAGTTCGAAACTGCTTTAAAACCTTACCGAATTAAGTCAGAAAGTTTCGTATATTTATAATAAAACGAGCCAGCTTATTATACCAATTATTACTATTTAAATTTTCCGAACCGAAACTAAAGGTATTATGGGTACTGCGAAAAACTTTCTTTATTTCTTAAATAAAAGCTATAAAAGCTGCAAGCCAAATACCAAAATTACGGTCCTTAAACAGCAAACGCGGAAACGTTTAGCGACGGTAAGCCTTTTCTTTAACAGTAAGTTAATTCTATTAATTACGGAACAAAATCGCTGGAATATCGGAAATACTTACAGCCAAAGGCGCAGAAGTTGTATAACGAAAAAGAATAAAGTACGGCAACCAGCAACCATTAACTGGTCTTACAACAAACCACCTAAAACCGATAAAACATTAATAAACCACATCCAGAATAATAAGGAAGATAAAGCAATTTACTGTAATGGTACCAACCTTGCCGGTTAGACCAAACTTTGCCCGGTAAGTAAAAAGCATTCGGAAAAGGTTTAAGCAAAATGTTATTAAATAACAGCAAAAAGAATACGTTAGTTAAAATTTGTACCTTAAATAAGATTGCCATCATCGTCCTTACCCGTTTAATCGAATATCTTAATCGATTATTTAATAAACTTTTACAAACGGATTATATCAAAAATTATAACGGTAAGACATTTTCAAAAATAACCGATACATTAATGAAAGTAACGCAAATAAAGGGTGAATTAATTTATAGGTTCGTATATATTATAACTATTAAAGCAACTAATATAGGTAAAGGAATCCCAAAATCCAAACGTACAAAAAACCTTAAAAAGAAGATTTCGGTAAAAACGGAAAATATCCTTAACCTTGCTAAAACAAAGGCGACATACGTAAACAGCGGGAATAAAAACTGCGCCATAAGGACGTAAACCATAGCGGCAGTGACGTATCTTTTTATTTTGGTTTCGAAAAGGCATAATAATTAATTTAAAAACGAAAAAATAAGGTTAAAAAACGTATAATTAAAATTCAAAAGGTAAGTGAATGTAAGATACTTTAACAAACGCAAACGGAAATGGGTTTATAACACCGGACGAGCTAAAACCATCGACATTATTATCGATCTAAAAAATCTTTCTCAAAGTGATCGACTTCGGCTGTTAATTTTCGAATACGATTTGATTCGCGAAAATAACGGGAATCGATCTTTGCAAAAATATATGGCGGAAATTATAACGATCATGAGCAAAGTATTAGCGAAACTGGAAGAGAAACTGGAAGAGGAAGGCGGTAACCGGCTTGACAACTTCGAAGTTCAGATTTTGGAACGATATATAGAGGACTACGAGCGATGGTTTGCCCGGCTGTTCCGGATTGCGAAAGCTGTCCAGAATTTCGACAAGAATCGACGTGGATAGGAACGGGACAAGGCAGTCTGCGAGAGGAATGGGTTTAGTGAAGTCTAGGAATTAAGGTAGCAATCTATCATTTTATCCAATTTTGTCTATACGGTCACGTCTCTTCTAGGAAAAAGCAATTTATTATTTTATCTAATTTTGTTTACACGGTTACGTTTCTTCTGGGAAAAGCGTTAATAGTAATAACGGAATATTTTATTCAAAAGTTAAGACCCGGAATTAGTAAATAAATTAAAAAATTATAAAAACGTGAACGTAACGAAACCGATACAGCAAAACCGCGTAACCAACGAAATATAAAATACCTTTATTTCTTTTCTTTTTTTTGCTTTTCCTTTTCGTCGTTATTATGGTGGTCGTCGCGGACGTACGCCGTAATTTTATAAAAATTTCGGCCTAGAACAGTTAATATATATACGGCGTTAACGTAATGGTACCGTAGCAGAAATTTATTACGTTAATAACAAGCTGCTCGACGGCGACGACGCCGCGCATTAACAGCGCGAGAACAGCAAGGTCGGAGGCCGCGACGGACGTAACGGGGGTACCGGCAAAGGTAGGCGTAAAAACGGGGACGGTAAAACCGGTAAAAAACGCGGGCGTAACCGTAATAGAAAAAGCGCGTTCCAGAAACGAACGGAAAACGTATAAGGCCGCGTTACCCGCCATTTTAAAGTCGATACGAACCTAGTACGTTAATAAGACAATACCGGAGTAAGGGCGCCGAACTTATATTTTCGTCGTCGTTTTCGAAGTCGGCGGCTGCTTCAAGCGCCGGTACAATAACGCGCATTTCGGCGTCGTCGGACAACTGCGGGAGGTTAGCGGTAACGTAACGGGGCCGGAGTAGTACGTACGGGAATATAGCCGTGGCGTAAGCGCGCGTAATCGTAATATATATTACCGGAATTTATATAAAAGTTAATAAGGGATACGATAGCGCAAAGGACGCGCCGGAATAACGGTACTTATCAGCAGGGTAAATGCAGTGGTAATAATAATTACGGGTAAGGCGGCGTATGTAAACGCCGTACTGTAACGTCTGTAAAAAGTTACGTAATTTTTTAATCTTTTTTTTTTATAATTAAAGCCGTTGCTACTGTTATTTCGTGGTTTTTTTTTATAGAATAAGTTAATAACGGTACCGGGGTAAAACCTGAGGACTTTATCGGAACGCTGCTATTACAGTAACTGGCGAGACCGCTACCGTTATTACCGTCTGGGGAGCCGCCGGGAGGACCGCTGCTAGGAACGGAAATAGCGAGGTCGCCGACGAGGGCAGGAACGATTTCGGCAAATATTATAAATTAACGTTAGCGGCACGGAATTAAAGATCTTTGTTAGAAGACTGGAAGGAAACTTATTGATGAATTAACCGGTTCATTAATTGATAACTATTAGTAAAAAGTTTTGAATATTTAAGGGTGGTTACGTAACAGAACCGGTACGCAGTAATTACGAATACGACTTATTAAAAAAGCGGAATATAATTAAAAACAATGGAAACTGTTAATAAAGAACGGAATATATCGGGGTAAGGATACGGCGATATAGCCAGAATAATACCGGCTACTCTTATACGGCTTTGCTAGGGCCGCGCTAATACCGCAGGGCGATAACGGGGCTTTAAAAGGCCGTTAAACGTATAGATACTGCCGTAACGAAGCCTACCGCGCCGATACCGCTATTACGTCGGATAGGAAAGTATTTACACCATTGCTAAATTGACGAAAAAAAGAAAAAGGAAAAAGAAGAAGTTAGTTACAGTAGTAGTAGTTTTAAGCTTTTCTTCGAAATAGCTAAAAGTAAAGAAACGTAAAGGATTTTTCTAGAGCTATCCCGGGCAAATAGCAATAAAACGCCGTATCCATTACAGCGGTACTTTCGGAAGTTATATAAAAATAAAAGCTTTTGCCAGATTTTTATATAAGTTTATTTTAACTTGCTCTAAAAATAATAAAGATAATTATTAAAATCAGAAGCAGTACTGTAACGCATTTAAAAAACCTAACCGGATTATTTTTTCTTTAGCGCGGTACGGTATCATACCGGGATAATTAAGTTAATTAGAAAGGTAAGCTTTTAACGACGAGACGGTAAAGAGCGTATCGATAGCGCTTTTAAAGCGTAACATAACTGCAGCATACGGGTTTTTAAGTTAGGCTTCTTTTGGTTTTATTGTACGAAATATGTACATATATAATAGGAGTACTAAATACCGGAAAGGCGATACGGCGTATAAATAATAATAATAACTTGTCAGCAGTCACAGTGATCGAATGCAGAAATCTGGCGTAGCTCTCTGTGTGTTCTCTAACTTGTTCTAGGAATGGACAAATCTAGTCCGCGGGCAATCGCCCTTTACATACACGATTGGTTGACAAAGAATCGTCCGTAAACAAAGGCTGTCCCAGGCAGCATTCTGCTGCCTGCTCCAAACAAAGCCTGCCAGCCGGCAACACCTGAAAGCACCAATTGCCGACACGCCCTCTTACGTCAGGTAGCCGCTACTGGGAAGTCCAAAAGTCCAAAATCAAAACTAATTAATTTATGTAAAAATTAAACCCTAATCTTTATATTAATTTCCGAATAAGGTTTATATATTAGCCGTTATACCAACCAAATCTTAAGTGCCTTTTAACTTATCCTGTATTTTCTTTAATTCCAAATTCTGTATAAATCGTTTAAAATCTGCTTTATTAAATAACTTCGTTAGATCGTCGGCAGGATTATTTTGGCTTTTTACTTATTAAAAGCTGATATTTCCTGCTTAAACCTTTTAGCGTACGTAATAATACTTAACTCGAATATAACGTTTCTTTTTTAACATTTATATCTCCTTTACTTACTTAAGTATACTTATATTATCTTCCAGAATAAGACTAAAACCGTTAAATATAAGTCCTAACTTCGTCAGAAAATTCTTAATTCCAGCTACTTCGGTTGCAACTATATCTGCTTTTACGTACTTTACTTCTATAATACATTTCGTAATAACGTCTTATAATTTTAAAAACCATAATACAGGCGCTTTAGCTATAAAAAATATATACTTTATTATAAACTTAATTAATTCGTTATTATTTACAAAGCTTATATTTATTATTCCGAACAACCTTACATTATTATATTTTTAATGCAAATTATTTCGTTTTAACTTCCGGTACCGAAAAAACAAATTTGTTATACCGTTCAAATATCGTCGTAATTCTTTAATATATTTCTAAGATCTTAAGGATAAATTACTTATAAATCTGGCCAAAATCGACGTTATAAACATTATATCTAGTTTGTTAATATAACTTAAAAAGTTAAATTTCCTTACCAAATTCGCGTACTTAAATATATTTTCTTTATTAACATTGCCGTTATGTTTTACTACATACTTTAAATAATCTTTAACAAATAACGTAAGTTCCTTTTTTAAAATGTTTAGGCTTATTAACTTTAATAACTGTTTAATGTATTGTTGCTGGTTTAGTTTGATGTTACCAGTCGATAAAAAACGGGTAATCCGTATACCTAAGTACTAATCCGCTTTTCTTAAATCCTTAATAAAAACGTTTTTAGCGATCTTTTTAATAACGTTTTTAAAGTGCTGTTTATTAACTCCGAAAAGCAAAAGATTATCGACGTATAAGGTAATAATATAGCCAGTCTTAAGGTTAAAATAAATCATATTATCCGAAATTAATAAATAAAATCCTTATTTCGTAAGTACTTTTTTAACTTTTTCCTATTAAGCAATTCCGGTCTGCTTTAAACCGTATAAAGGGTTTATTAACTTAATAAATTTTTTAAGGGAAAACCGGTATATTTCTTTATTTTCCGGGTACGTATCGAAATATTCCTTTAGTATAAGGAATTGCTTTATATAAATATCTTCTTTTAGCTTATTATTTAAGTGCGTAGCGATAAAGTCGATTTAGAATATATGCCAGCTCAAATAGATAGCTAAGGCTATTAGGATTATTTAATATACAGCCTTTATTATCCTTGCTGCGGTTTTATTATAATTAATACCTTTTCGCTGGGTAAACTCCTTCGCGCAAATACGGGTTTTGTACTTATTTAGTTTTTTTTTATAAACCTATACTTTTTTTTCAGCACTTATTTGGTATTTATAAGGTGCCTACGGCCTCTTTCGCTAAGGGGCGTAAAATTAAAAGTTCCATGCGAAAGGTTTTTTTTGATTTTAATAAAAATTCCTTTAAGTTACATTTTTCGTTTTGGACTTTCCATACCTTTTTTCAAAGATAAGCCGTCGTCCGTTACTACGAACAGCTTCCAGGTGGTAAATAACTTGCCTAAGTTAATATATTCTAAATCTTTAATTTCAAAAATCACATAATACTTATCCTTTAGTATGTTAACCATCTGCTGGTATTCGTAAATGTTTCGGATAATCTGATCGGCGTCTCCGTAACTTTTAAAGAAGTTGTCGTTATCGTTATCGTTTATTAATAAGTTAAAATGGAAAGTATTTAAGCTATTATCGCTTTTTTACGTTAAAGCTAACTTTAATTCGCGCATTAGCTTAAGGGCTTTATCTAAAGCTTCCAGGATATACAGGTCGGTGACCGTCTTTTTCGGGCGTTCCTTTTTACGCTTAATTTTCTTGGTTTCCTGGTTTATATCGTCCTTAAAAATAACGTTATAATCCTTATTCTTTATTCCGATATCCTTTTATTTCTAACGGTGTTTCAGGCGTTTCTGTACGGGTTGTAAAAGCGATCGAATAATGGCCCTAGGGTTAAGTAACTAACTTAGCTTTTCCAGGTTTTTATAAACAATAATATAAGGTATCATCAATAACTTAACGTCTTACACAAGCTCGCGAGCCGTTTTTTGGCACCTTGTAACAACAAACTCAAATTACTCAACTACAACACATTAAATCAATCCCAATCAATCGAATACTTCTTTGTTAACTATACCTACAGCTTCTTTCCAAACGTGCACATCATATCAAAGCTTGTTGCGGATGCTATGTTGCCATTTTTTCCTTCCAACCCGCCTGCGACCGACTAGCTTTTAACGCGTCTAAGCTAATATTACTTCTATTTCGTACGACCCAAAGGCGACCGATTAGATAACTATTCTTGACCGAATCCTTAACCCAAATACGCGAGCATTTCTTGTCCGGCTTTAATACGTTGAAGATATACGTCGGAGAACGTGTTATAGAATGCGTTAGGAGCGCGTTAGAAGCGCGCTGGGGGGCATGGGGGGTCCGTGCGGGGTGTTTCGCGGGCGTTTCGCGGGGCGTATGGCAGCGCGTATGGCAGGGCGTATCGGGCTTGATTTCGCAATAACTCGAGACCTACGCAATTATACGATTAAAACAAACGTTTCCCAGAAAGATGAATACTTGCTATATAGGATAAACAAGTTCTTTTAGCCCGCAGAAAGGTTGTGGTAAAGAATTGTTGCTAACAGCTGCTAAAGTTGGTCGGTTGCGGGCCGGTTGGCAGGAAGGAATGGTAATATGGCGTCCGCAACAAGCTTTGATATAATGTGCACGTTTGAAAAGAAGCTGTAGATACAGTTAACAAAGAAATATCTGATTGATTGGGATTGATTTGATGTGTTGTGGTTGAGTAATTTGAGTTTGTTGTTACAAGGTGCCAAAAAACGGCTCGCGAGCTTGTGTGGCTCGCGAGCTTATGTGGGACGTTACCGCCTTTTAAAAATTATACCTTGTAATTATATATCCCTTAATACCTTAATAGCATACCTTTTACTTTACGGATTGCTAATTTCTTTAACTTAATCCTGTAATTCCCATCGATTAAGACTGTATACCTGCTGCCGAAGATTCGAAGGTAACCATTATCAGGTCTGTAAGATTTGTTAAGTTCGAATACGTTTTAAATATTCGATTAATATTATATCTTTTACTATAAATTGTTTCGTTCTATTAACTATATACGTTATAGCTTCTATTATAAGGTTCCAGAAATACGTCGGTATTTTTATCTGGGCTAAAGTTGTACGCGCTTCGTCCTGCAGAAATTAAATACCCTTCTTTGCAATTTCATTTTGATATTAGTTGTAAAAGCTGGAAATTACCAATTTAATGCCTTTAAAAGCGCAAAGCTTTTCGATTATAATTATGCCGAACTTCCTGCTGCCTTTTAGGCGTAAAATTTACACTTTTTTACTTCGACCATTTGTATTAAGGGGTACCGTCTTTAAACGTTTAATTAATCGTATAATATACGCGCATAAGTTTTGTTATACTTCGTTCTTAATTTTAAACGAATAATTCTTTTGCAACGTAAAAGGTCGTTTGTAATAAAACCGAAGTAATTGTTATTTTCGATGCTGATAGGCTTAATTAAACCTACATTATACAAAATAATTTCTTTTATATATCGTTTTCGTTTTTAGAGGTTTATAAACGCGATCTTCCGTATTTTCCTTTTCTTATACGTTATGTAAAAAGGCGATTTTATATCGTTAAGGTTTAAATTTATCCTCGTAAACCTTTTAATGGTCCAAATTAATCGTTTAGTACTGGGGTAATAAAAGCGACGATATCATAAAATAATTTTCTTTATAACTTCGTCCGTTATAAAAACCTTGCTTTTTTTAAAGGCCCTTATAAGAACGCTTTTTAGGTCGTTAATTAGGTTACCGCCGTTTTCTTTACTAAATAGCCCCTCCAGCCCGTATTTCTATTAGTAATTCTCGTTATTCGTCGACTTCGGGGCCTTAATAATAAGCTCCGGCTTTCCATAAAGCTATAAAAAGAAACCTTTCCAAAATACGTTGATCGTCGTTAACTGCTTTTTTTTAAGGTTTACTAAAGTGTTTCGATTTAAGTAACCACCTTTTCTATAAAAAACCTTTCCGGAAAATACCTTTAAAGAAAAGTTATCGATATATAGCGTATACTTTACCATAATCTTATTATTTTCTTTCCGGAGCTCCTTTAAGGGCCACTTTACTGTTCTTACGGCAATAGCGACGATAAGTTCTTCGCCTGTTATAATATAAATTCCTTTATTCTTAATATTTAAAATCGAATTTTTTCGAAATATTTAATATTATTCGTAATGTTAACGTTCGCTTTTAAGTTCTAAAACAATTTATCTTTATTATCCTTTATAAATAAATAAACATGCAATAACATAACACTGCTTATAACAATTGCTTCAAGATTCTTAATCGCTATAGCAATCGTTTCGAGGTAATCAGCCGCCTATAGCTTAAGGTAGTTAATTACCTGCAGCTTAAAGCAATTAGCCACTATGGCTTTAAAGCTCTCGAACGCTATAGCCGTCACTTTAGGGCAGTTAGCTACTGTAGCTACAGGCCTGTCATCCTTTATGACAATTGCTTCAAAGTAATTAGCTGCCTATTGTTCAAGGCAGTTAGCCACTATAACGGTTGCTTCCGGGCTGTCAGCCCCTTAAAACGTCTTATCATACCACTGCATCAGTTACTAAAGCTATTGTTCGTTAATATAAACGCTAAACGTTCCTTTATTGGAACGATACAGGTCTCCCAGGTTTTCAGAGATAAACTGCTCCTTACCTGGTCCACCGCCGCAGGTATTGCGAAAGCTGTTACTTTGGTTGTTGTTGTTACCTTAACTTCGGCCTCCATTTCGGCCTCGCTTTTCTTTCTTGCCTTTGCCGTTTTGTTTCTCCTTTTAGGGCTTAAGGCAATCCTTCGCTAGGTGTCCGTACTTACTACAGTTAAAGCAAAATAATTCTCCGTTCTTATTCCATGCGGGCTTGTTATCCCGGAAATTGTTATTACTGCCTCCCTTACCCTTCTGTGCATTATAAAGCCGTCCGTTATTCTTCTTCTTGTTAATACGGTTATGGAACTCGCTGTTGAAATCGTCGATCAGTTGCTGGAAGAAATAATCCGTCTGCCGCAGCATTAACTGTATCGTTTTGCATCAGCTACCAGCCTTACCCTCCACAGCAGTAAAAAACATAATAATATGTTCCTCGGTCCTAAGCTTTATGCCATAGCCTTTTACCTCCCGTAAAAGCTTCTGAAATTTGGTAGTAAACTGGATTGGGTTTCTTCTATTATATGTAATCTTGCTTAATTCCTTCTAAAGGGATCTTTGCCGGGCCTTACCCGTTGCTATATAGGTTTTGCGGAACGTTTTCAACATTTTCGTCCTTTTTTCGATCTCTATAATTAACTTTAAGGGCGCTCTTTTGCACGTTTTAATAATAGCCTTCGCGAAACATAACTAATTTAGTTGCTTTAATTTTATTCCGTTCTTATAGCCAATCTTTTCTAATGCAAGGTTAAAAGCGTTATTCTAAAGCTTCCAATTAGCCCAACCTGATAGGTAATTCCTCTTATTTGAGGAAAAGTCGAAGCGCTTTTAATGGAGCTTCGAATCGTTACTAGATTTCTTGAAGTCCTTCTTATCCTTTAGGCGTATACCGGATTCGCTGGAATTATTTAAGCTGCTGGAACCGGAGGAACTGCTGCTAAGGGAGCTGTAATAGTTTTTCTTCTTCTTTAGGGGACCCCTAAACGAATCCGAAAAAAAAGATAAGGAACTGTTTGAATTATTAAGGTTGTTACGTATTACTTCTTTTCTTTTAAGTAACTTAAGTAGCTTTACCTTTTTTTTCTCGTTCTTTTCTTTCTTTAAAGGGTTAGGTTTCTTAATGAATAACTTCCTAGGCTTCGTTTCGCCTTTTCTTATGGGGTTGATTTTTTCCATATCGCTTTCTAATGCGATAGGTATTTCCTTGGAGCTACTCGCTTTAACTTTAGACGGAGCGTTTTGCAATGCTTTCGGTTGTACATTCGTATTACGCGAACTTTTGGAACTTCGCGTTTTGGGTTGGAGCGTATCCAACAGCTGTATTATTATGTTGTTTATCTGCTTTATCGTATTATTATATCTTTCGTTCCGGAATTTTAGCTCCCTAACATTATTTTCGACCTGTCGGTATCTTTCTTCCCGCGCCTTAACGTCGCGTTTAGTGCTATTTATGTTGGTACTTAAGGACGTATAAAGCTTGTTTAGGTTAGCTTCGGGTTGTTATTTTTGGATAAAGGGTTTTAGTGGCTGCTAAAGTAATAAAGCATTTCCTACTAAAAATGCTTCGTATTCCTGTTTTTCCTTGCCGAAGAACTTTTCGTTTTGGGAAACCTTATAATCGGAAGAAAGTAAGGGAAAAAGGAAAGGGTTTTCGTTCGCGTGCTGGCTCGCTATCATCTACTGCTACTCGACTCTTTCTTAAATCGTTAGTTAAGCGGCTTTCTTTTAAGTTTCGTACTTTTTCTGTTAACTTAGTGTCATGGGGCTGTGTAGAGCCCCGTTGAGGGCACCGGCTGAACGCCGATGCCAAGCAGCGTTAGCGCCGCTCCTTAAATTCGCGCGCATAACTGTATTGTTACTTTTTCTCTTTTTTTTCCTTTCTTAGCTAGGAAATAGATTCCAATCGGCAACCAACTGCAGACCGCATAGGTAAGGCCTTTTACATATTTCTTAGCTTATTATTTAGCGGAAAAAGAGACGTTTAGGATTAGATGGAAGGGTTCTTAAATGCTTTTTTTAGGACCCAGCAAGGGGCCCCCTTGAGCCCGGAATTGCAAAGCGTATTTAGCGTAATTACGGATATATTAACGAGCTTTATGGTTGCTATGGAATAGCGTATAAGCCAGCAGCTTGAAAAAAGTAAGAGAAAGGCGGCCTAATTTCGCCAGTACGTAAAGGTTTAATATATGGCAAATAACGAACTGTCGCAATCGGCCGAACAGTTTAAGTAGGGCTTGGTTAGTTAACAAAAACTTATTAGTTAGTTACAAGTTCGAAACGCGGTATTAATAGCGAACGTTTTTTCGGGCGCGATTCCGTAATAATCGGACGTTTAATTAGTTTTCGCCGCAGAAGTAGTTCGGGCGACGGGGGCGATAGTCGAAACGAAACGGAAATTGCTCTTATGGCCCGAGAAATTCGACGGGACGAAAAAGAAATTTCGCTGTTAGTAGGTTTTTATATTTTAAAATTAAAAATCGACGCGATTTTTGTAAAAGGAGTTCGAGAGTAATTTTACGTTATTTCTAAACGGTTTAAAATTAATATATAACGAACGGTTATTACATATTATATAATTAGGAGCTTAAATGGTAATTACGACCTTATAAATTTTTTTCGGATATTGTACGAGTAATATAGCGACCGGTATAGAAAAGAAAAGGTTGCCGAACGTTTTAAAAGCTTGAAATAAATAGATAACGCAAATTTTTCGTCGTTTTATTCCGTTTTCGAAAGGATGTTAACCGATGCGGAAGGTACGATATGGTTAGCGGGGGAGAATTTACGTTATTAATAGGAGTTTTTAACTAGAACCTTATTTAAATCTTAATATCGGTAAACCTGTTAAAAGATTATAATGCGTAGGTAAATAAGGTGATAAAGATCGCGGGTCGTTTCGAAGAAATAGCGCGGCATAAAGGGGTTAATAATTTTATCGGAATTTTGTTAAACGATAACGATAGGGCTGTTATTAACCCGGACGGCGATGTAAACATGTCAAAAGTATCTACGATGGATCCGCAGCGATAGGAATTTTACGTTTTCTTTTTTGCGCTAAAGTAATGCGTACGATAAGTTTTTTTAGGAAGAGCGTATCGTTCGCAAAATGAAAGGCCTTTATTTTCGTTATAGGCGTTTTAATTGCAAAACGAACTGCTGCCCGTTGTTACCAGCAAAAAGGTTATAAAACGGGATTAGCTTTATCGAAAATTTTGAATAAGACGAATTAAGTTAAAAAGCGAAAAGGAAAAAACTAACTTTTAAGTATTATTGCATTTAAAAGCAAAAAGCGACTTAAGTTAAAATAAAAATTGCAAAGCAAAGTGGAGACGGTATTTTATTTATTATTAACGTTTATATTAATTAAAGAAATTTCGTAAAAGTATTTATTAATTAAGGATATAAATACTTTACAGCTGGAAACGAAACGTTCCTAAAACCTTTAAAGTTACCCTATATTTTAATAAAATTACGCGGATTAAAAAAAGTTCGAAAAATAGGCCGGCGTTAACAAAGCGAAATTAAGAAAATAATATATATAAATATAGATGTCGACGGGTTTAAAATTAAACCCTTTTTTATATTATAAATAGCTTAAATTATCCCTTTATCTTAGGAAAGCTTTAAATAGAACGTTATAACGTCGTATATTCGGCGCGGAAGCACCTATTAACGGTAGACGTAACGGGATATATAAAAGTTTACAAAAAAGGATACGGAAAAAAAGGGAATTGCGTATAAGCCGTTTGCGAAACCCGGATAATATCGGCAGCCGTTTTCGAAACGGAATTTCGAAAGATAAAAAGGATTAAAAGAATTTAATAAAACACCTAGTTGTTTTTAGTTACGTTAACCGATATTAATAAGGTATTAATACTTAAAAAAGAAATGTTAAAAAATAAAAAGCTTTTATTTAAGTTAAAAGTATTTCAGAAACTGTTTTATAAAAAATTTGAAAATGCTTTACCTTTTTACCGTCCGGAAGTTAATTATAAAATATGATTACGTTATGACGAAACGTGATAAAAGATGCCGGTATTATAAAAAGCTTTATATAATATATTATGTAACGAATTGTTAACGTTAAAAAAAATTCAAACGGAATTTTTTTAAAAAAAATATATCCGTGTAAGTAGCTTATTAGCCGGGGTCGCGGTTTTATTCGTAAAAAACCGAAAGGAAAATTACATTTTTATTATAACTATTAAACGTTAAACGGGATAACGGAAAATGATCGCTACTTTTTCTTATTAGTTTTAAAAACCTTAAAGATATTATTTTACGCGAAATAGTTTATTAAGGTAAATATTTAAATAACGTTTTATAAAATTAGGATTAAAAAGGGAAATAAATAAAAAACCGTCTTCTAAATACGTTTTAAGTTATCCGAATAGTTAATAATACCGTTTGGATTATGCGGTACTTTTACGACCTTCTAGTATTACGTAAACAGGGTATTAAGGGAATTTTTAAACTTTTTTATTTCGTATATATAAATAATTTCCTTATTTATTCCTTAAAGTTTAAAAAAAACCATATGCAAAAAGTAAAAAAGGTTTTAAATCGTTTAGGAAAAGCGGGTTTTAATTTCGATATATCTAAATACGAATTTATTGTTAAATTAACGAAATATTTAAGATTTATTATAAAAGCGGAACGAAAAATACGGATAAATCCTGAAAAGCTATACGTAATTAAAAAAATAAAATGCTTTTAAAACATTTAAAGGAGTAAGGAATTTCTTAGGATTCGCAAACTCTTATCGTAAGTTTATAATTTGTTATACGGAGCTGGCGGCCTTTTTGGTTGCTTTAACCCGGAAAGGGACTTCGTTCCGTTAAAAGCGAAAGAAAAAAAGGTATTTAAATAATTTAAAAGCGCTTTTATATCGGAATTAATTCTTGCGTAATGGGATTCCGAAAAGTTTATAGTGGTAAAAACGGATTGTTTAAAATACGTATACGGAAGGTATTTGTTTTAGGTTAATAAATAAAAGATGCTACGCTTAGATATTTATTATTTAAAGATGTTTACCGTTGCCAAGTTTAATTACGAAATACATAATAAAAAGCTTTTAATAATAATTAATAATTTAAAATTTTGGAATATAAAATTACGTAACGTAAAAATCCCGTTTAAGGTAATTACCGATTATAAAAATTTAAAATATTTTATAATAATAAAAAAACTAAACGAACGTTAAATAAGGTAATCCGAAAAACTTTTACGGTTTAACTTTTATTTGAAATTTTGCGCAAGTTGTTTAAATACCAGGGCTAACGTATTTTTGCGTAAGAAAGAAGATATGCTTTCGGGAAATGCCGATAGCAAGAAAGTTAATCGTAAATTCCAGCTGTTAAAAAAAAACTTTTTTTAATACTTATAAAAAGCGAAAGTAACGTAAATGAACTGCTGGCGGTTAATAGGATAAGTACGAAAAAAGGGGAACTTTTCCGGAAAACGTAGGTATTCTAGTATTACGAAAATTTTTAAAATGCTTAAAACGTAACGTTAAAATACGACAAAACTTACGCCCGCGTTATCCGAGTTATCGCCGAAAGGGAACATAACTTCCTTGCGGATTTAAAGCTAATAATATTTATTGTTAAATATTTGCTAAATGCTAAAGGTTTTTCTTAATTTCGTAATCGTTTATAAATCCCAAATTAAAAGCCGTTTAAAACGGCCTTAATCCAAAATATGTACGACTTTTACATAATAAAATATCCAAATAAAAAAGTTACGATAAGGGTATTTACGAAAAGCTTTTTCTGGCCGCGTATACATCGTGCAGTTAAGCAGTTTTATAGGAATTACGACGTATATAGTTATAGAAACGTATAGAAAAATAAGAAAAAGGGATTATTAAAGCCGTTGCCGGTCTTTAAGCGATTTTATAATAAGCTGTCGATCGATTTCATAACCGATTTACCAGTTAATTCCGAATACGACCCGAATTTTTTAATAATTATAACGGACCGATTATTTAAGTTAATCGTTTTAAAAATAATACGTACGATAAACGTAAAAATTTACGTAAAAGTATTCGTAAAAACGTATTAAAAATGCCATGCTTTTTTTAAAGCTATTATAAACGATAAAGGGATAAATTAAGTAAAAAAGGTTTAAAACAAGTTTCGCAAATTAATAAAAATAAAGTAACGCTTTTTTACAGCGTATTATCCCGAAACCGATAATTTTACGGAAAAACCTAACCAAAAAATATTAACCTATTTGCGAACGAACGTAACATATTTTTAATAAAAATAAAGCAAATTTTTTCTGGGAACGATATTTACAATTAATAACCGAAATACGATTTCGATAAATTTAAGCCCCCCTTTTTTTATACGGGTATTACGTAAATTTGGTCCTTTAATTAAAAAGTAGTTCGGTACTTAAAAAGGATTTGCGTATTAAAGCGGAAAATTTGGTTAGGAAATTACGGAAAAGGACAGAATTTGCTTAAGTCGTTATAGCAGTTACTTAATAAGCCTAAGAAAAAACTGTAAATAAGCATCGCGCTTTTGCCGAACGATACGAAATTAACGATAACGTATAACCATTTTTTAAAAATATCGTTATTTTCTGGCCGTCGAAAAAGCTAAGGTAATTTTAAAT
Organism: Monosporascus sp. mg162; assembly: GCA_004155945.1. NCBI lineage: Eukaryota > Fungi > Ascomycota > Sordariomycetes > Xylariales > Monosporascus > Monosporascus sp. mg162. The sequence continues at coordinate 16,750 of QJNY01000302.1, forward strand.
TAAATACCGAATAATTAAAATAATTAACTTTTACGTAATTAAATTAAATACGCCGGAAGGAATTTATAATTAATTTTATATAAATTTATTAAAGCGCGCAAATGATAACCCTTTACCGTTATAGGTTAACGTATATACGTAATTTTCCTTAATACTTTCGGAACAAAACGAAAAGCCCGAATATAAAATAAAAAAATATTTTTTAAGCCCGAACTAAAAAAAAAAAAAAAAGGTTTTAAACGAAAAGTTTTAATAAAACAAAAAAGATATACGGAATTTACGTAAAAACCGTTTGCAAATTTTCCGGATATAACGGCTTTATAAAAATTCGAAAAGAAAATTTAACTTTATAATTACTAATAATAAACCTTAAATATAACGCTTTATTAAAAAACGGGCGGGCTAAAAAGTAGCTTAAAAATTACGCAAAAACGATTTATAAAAAACGTAGAGATTCCGGAAAAACTATTCCGGAATAATGTTATTTTAATTTATAAATAACGTATCCGTAATTTATATATAACGTACGGAAAAAGAAAATAATAGTTAAAATATAAGTAATACGCCGATTACGTTTAATTTTTTAAAAACTTATAAATTTAATAATTTATTTAAAGGTTTATAATTTCCAAATTGCGTAAAAAAAACGCTGAAAGTATGCTTACGTTTAATTACTTTTTATTATTATTATCGGCGTTATCTTTTTTAATATCCGGCAAAACGGGGATTTTCTCATCGATGGACTAAACTGCGGTTATAAAACTTCGAAAATAGAGGCGATATAGTTACCAACGTCGATTAACTTAATTTAAAAAGCAGTTAATAAGTAATGCGGAAACTTTGCATAAAAATTATTTACGTATTAAAATTAATCGTTTTTATGTTCGATACGGCCTTTATTACGGAAAGTAACCGAAACACCGAAACCGGAAGCTTAAGTAGTAAGTAAGCAACGTACGAATAACGGATTAATAACGTATACGTACCTTTTTATGCGTAATATATAAGAATTTAACTTAAAAACATAAAGTGTTAATATCTTTTTTTTTTAAAATACGAATAAAAATTAAAAAGCAATATTAATAACGCGGAAGTAATTCGGAAATAACTTACGAAAATTATATTTACCGGCAACTTTATAAAAAACATAAACCGTTTTACGGAATTCGGAAACGTTAAAAGATTATACGGGAATAACGTTAAAAAAGCGTACTAATGAAAAATAAAATAAAAAGGTAATAAGGAATTTACCTTAAGATAACTATAATTATAACCGGTATAGGTTATATACTTAACAGTTTTTTTACTTAAAGATATAAACGGAAAAAAAGCAAAAAAAGAATTACTTAAAAATAACGCAATTATTTTATTAATTTATATAAAAAGTATTGGAATTTGCGGCGAAACGAAAAATATAAGTAAAGTAAGGTATTTCTTAGATACGGGAAAAATATTCGGCTAAGGCGACGCGGACACGTAATACGGAAGTACCGCCTGCCGCAAGGCTGCTAAAAAGACCAGAATTTTTAATAGTTTTTTTTTACCAGGTATTTTGAAAACGTTACGGCGTATTTAATTAACTTACGAACGGCTAGCTAATAATACAAGAAAAGCGCAGTTTAAAAGAAAAAAAGGAAAGGCGGCGAGAAATAATTTACCGATTTAGGTTGTTGTTATTAGAAAAAAGTTACAAGTAAATAAAACAAAGGTCTCTTTTATCAATAGGTCGACGAAAGCCCATAATCAATAACTAAAGCTAGTTCCGATTCGGAAACCAGGTTTTTAACTAATTAAAAGCGGGGATTAGCGCAGTTACTGATTATAGGCGGAGCTAAACCCATTTAGGATAAGTGGGGGGGTAATGTCATGGGGCTATGTGGAGCCCCGTTAAGGGCACCGACTGAACGCCGATGCCAATCAGCGTTAGCGCCGCTCCTCAAATTCGCGCGCACAACTGTATTTTCACTTTTTCTCTTTTCTTCCCTCCTTAGCTAGGAAATAAACTCCAATCGCCAACCAACTGCAGACCGCACAGGTGAGGCCTTTCACACTTAGCTCTTCAAACTGCAATCAACCACTTCGTATAACGTATTAAGTTGCCAATTAACCAGAAGATGCTACCATGTCAGCAGTCACAGTGATCGAATGCAGAAATCTGGCGCCGCTTTTTGTATGTTCTTTAACTTGTTCTAGGAATGGACAAATCTAGTCCGCGGGCAATCGCCCCTTACATACACGATTGGTTGACAAAGGATCGTGCGTAGACAAAGGCTGTCCCAGGCAGCATTCTGCTGCTTGCTCCAAACAAAGCCTGCCAGCCGGCAACACCTGAAAGCACTAATTGCCGACATAACTAATAATAATAACGTCCCATACCACCTCGTAAACCACACCACCTCGCAAGCCACACCACCTCGCGAGCTGTTTTTTAACACCTTGCAATAACAAATTCAAATAACTCAACAATAATACATCGCATTGATTTAAATTAATCGGATTCTTTTTCGGTAGACGTATTTACAACTTTTACACAAGTATGCGCATTATATCCAGGCTTGCTGCAGACGCTATACTTCTGTTCTTTGGTTTTAACCTTTTTACGACGACCCTTTCCAGTTGTTATTAGCTGCATTTTTTTACCACCCGTTTCTTTTTTGGCTAGAAAAGCTTATCTCTTTTGTATATTAAGTATTCCTCTTTCTTGAAAACGTTTATTTTTAGTTCTGCGACGTGTACTTAAGATATAGTTTGTTTCGCGTAATCGGGCAGCTTTTTCCAGAAGAAGAACATTTTCGTGTAAAAGCAATAAGTTACTTTTGGTTAAAAGATTAACCGATTTAACCAAATATTTTTGACGAATTACCCTCCTAGTTTCGAATTTTTCTTTGCAAATAACGTCCATGCTTTGATATTTCCTTGATATTTTTAAGGGTTTTCGCGGGCGGGGAACGAATGGAACTGGCGGAGGTTAGCGGGGAGACGGTCGGCGTAGGCATAACTGGAGGAATTTCCCATTCGGAAAGAAGGTTATTGGGATTGAATAGATTAAAACCAGCTTTCGCAAATCCAGATTTGATGTTATCGGACGTTATAGCAGCTTGGAACGCGTTGTAAAAGCCGGCGAGAAAATCTTCCTTAGCAATATAGGTATAATAACGTCGCGTTAAGTCTTCGATATAACGCGAATAAACGCGTTTTAAAACAGAAAAACGAAATACATTAAAAGGCTAAAACAGATACGAAAAATGCGCGGTTTTATAAAGCGTAATAATGTTATTAGCGTAGTATTTTTCGAATTCCATCGAATAATGGCTTTCGTGGCCGTCGAGGATAAAAAACGTTTCGAACCTTTCGTACGCGTCCGAATATACTTGTAAAAATGCTGGATCTATTCGAAACTCAATTTATTTGTTATCCAGCCATTATTACTTAATACGTTTTTTTTAAATCAGCTACTACTAATAAGTTATCGCGGTATTAAGACCCAAAATGGTTTTTTCCCGCTATAATAACAAATAGCAGTACAGCCCAACCTTAGAAATTAACAACCTGGATAACAGTAACCCATTCTTTATTCTTTTATTGCGCTTATCTAAGTTTTTCACCTTTTTCAGCACTAGTAATTACCATACCCGTTGCCATGAAAAGCCCCATCAAAAATCCAGTCTCGTCGAAGTTGTAAATATCTTCTTTTGCAATGCCGTACTTTGCGATTATATGACACAGCAGGCCTAACAGCCTGGGGCTGGCACACCTTACGTAATCCACCCTCCTTACTTGAACCCCTCACTGCCTTCATTCCATATAAGGGCTCTAAGCCCCCATCTATCCTTATAAAGAGACAAAAGTTTGGTCTGTCCTAACTCTATCTTATAAAAATAAACTGGTTACACCTAACTTAAGCCTACCGTAACAATTCAAACTTTTTTACTCTGAAGTTACCTGTAACCCTGATTATAGCAATTATACTATTTAATACCTTTACAATCATATCTTCTAGCAACATAATGGCCGAATTTTTTACCTAAAGCTTTTCAGAAAGTTATTACATAAACTCTGACGAAAGCAGCTGGAAACATCAACGAAATTCGGTTAATACGTTTACGGGCCCTTACTCAAAAGCTTAGTATATACCTTTAAATAATTAAAACCTTACAATATTTAATAATCAGAGGTAAAAGCAAAAGAAATGTCATAATAAAAAAGAACAATACCAACGTTAGCGTTCTAAACTAGCCGCGCTAGCGAAAAAAGTGGCTCGTCTATTAAAGGCCTTAAGACAAAATCGAGGATTCACTTACTAAAAAAATAACCCTTTATTTTATAATTCGGACGATTTATTTAGCTTAAAAAAATTAAAATATATTTACTTTAAACCAGAAACGAATATTAAATAATTCGAAAAAAATTAAATCTAATCTAAGAAGATATATTTAATTCGAATAGAATAAGTTATTTTTCCGGTTTTACTACAATAAATGGATATCCTAAATCGAGAAATACGAAATAATTTTCGAATATTCGTTATACAAATTTCAAAAAAAACAAAATTAATATCCTATTTACATAGAATATAATGAAATAGGATCATAAGTAACTTTTAATATACGAATTAAATGCGGGATTACTAAAGGACGTATACGTTTAATAAAAAAATAAAAACCGTTTAAGGTATAAACAAAATTATATATTCGATTATCGAAAAACCTAAAACCTAAACTAGTAGATAACTTAAAAGAAACCCGTTAATGACTAAATTAAAATCTCTAAAAATTCGATTATTACTTTACATTATTACAAAGCCAGCAAATCATTTAAAAGCTAGAAAAAAAACCGGGCGAATTTTTGTTACGTTAAATTATTTCCAACCTTCAAACTGAATATCCTAAAATATATAGATTATTTACTTCAAAAACGAAATAACATAATAAACTTAACGGCTCGACGATAAGACTTTTTAACAAACGTTAAAAAAGGGAAACGTTATTTTATAACCAGCAAAAAACGTTAACAGAAAAGTAATAGTAAAATTCCCGATATTAAGCAAAATTGTTTTAATAATAAAATTAAAATAAAATCTTAATAAAATCCTTTTTTTAATCGAAAAGGGTAAAAGAATTAAAAGGGACGAAAATTTTAAAAAGGTCGAAAAAATTCGAATTTTAACCGGCTTAATAATTATATTACTAACGATAAAGCCTTAAGATTAAAGGCTTAATCCCTTATTTTACAACTTAAACGAACCTTTAACTTTAATAATAACGTTTATTTTAAATATAGAAAAATATATTATATTTAATATTATTGTTACAGCTGCACCACACCGTTACGCCAGGGGCAGAAGATTGGCGGAATGATCGCAATTGTGGCAATCATTCTGGTGCTTGCAGCTGCATATATACTGGAGCTGTCACGGTACTCCCAATCCGTAACACTATGCCCCTCCTCCAATGGCTTGGTCTCCAAGCCACGAGGACATCTGCCGCGACTGCGGCGCAGCTGCCCAACCCCCAAGGTCTATTCCGCACTGCCCCGCATGCGTCTGGGAAAACCTTGTAAGCAACGGCTAGTCTGGGGATCGAACCCAGCACTAAGGCGTCACCCACCGTCATGCGATCATTATGTTACGGCTGCACCATACCGTTACGCGAGGGGCAAAAGGTTGGCGGAATGATCGCAATTATGGCAATCATTCTGGTGCTTGCAGCTGCATATATACTGGAGCTGTTACAGTACTCCCAATCGGTAACAATTATTGCTTTAATAAAAGGACACAGGAAAACAAAAAAAAAGTTAAATACAGTAATTAATTTAGGCCTAACTTTTTTTTTTCGTTCCTATTTCGTATATCTTTTGTACCCTCTACATAATTATTTTCCCAGAAAAGAAATAACGTCTCCTACTATTAAACGGCTTATACCATTAAACGGCTCATTTTTTAGCACCTTACAACAACAAATTCAAATAACTTAAGAATAATATATCTTATTAATTTAAATCAATTTAATTCTTTTTCGCTAAACGTATTTACAACTTTGTTACAAATATGAGCATTATACCCGGGCTTGCCGCAAACGCCATATTTCCGTTCCTTAATCTTAACCCTTTTACGACGACCCCTTCCAACTGCTATTGGTTATATTTTTTTATTAGTCTTTTCTTTTTTAACTAGAAAAAAATATCTTTTTATATAATAAAATTTTTTTTCTTAAAAATATTTATTTTTAATCCTGCGACGTTTATTTAAAATATAAGTCGTTTCGCGTAATTATGTAGCTTTTTTCCGAAAAAAAAAACATTTTCGTACAAAATGAATAAATAACGTTTAATTAAATGATTAAAGGAATTAACTATTTTAATTAACGAATTACCCGGTTAATCTTTAATCTTTTTTTACAAATAACGTATTTGCCGCATTACTTCCTTAATAGTTTTAAGGGTTTTTGCGGGCAGAAAATAAATGGAACCGGCAAAGGTTAACGGGGAAACGGTTAACGTAGGTACAACTAAAAAAACCTCTAATTGAAAAAAAAAACGTGATTAAGATCAAATAAAACAAAATCAGCCTTCGTAAATCCAGATTTAATATTATCGGACGTTATAACAACTTAAAACGCGTCGTAAAAACCGGCAAGAAAATCTTCTTTAACAATATAAATATAATAACGTAGCATTAAGTTTTCGATATCACGCAAATAAACGCGTTTTAAAACAGAAAAACAAAATACATTAAAACGTTAAAGCTAATACGAAAAGTACGCAAATATACAAAACGTAATAATATTATTGTTAACGCAATATTCTTCGAATTCCATCGAATAATAGCTTTGGTAGCCGTCGAGAATAAAAAAACGTTTCGAACCTTTTGTACGCATCCGAAAATACTTATCAAAATATTGGATTTATTCGAAACCTAATTTATTTATTATCCAGCTATTATTACTTACTGTAATCTTTCAATCGGCTACTGGCAATAGGTTATCGCGGTACCAGAACCCAAAATGATTTTTTCCCGCTATAATAACAAATAACAGCATAGCCTATGCTCGGAAATTAACAGCCTAGATAACTATAATTTATTCTTTATTCTCTTATTACGCTTATTTAGGTTTTCTATGTTTTTCGGCATTAATAATTACCATGCCCGTTACTATAAGAAGCTTTATTAAGAACCCAGTTTCGTCGAAGTTGTAAATATCCTTTTCTGCAATGACATACTTTACGATTATAACCCGAACAAGCTCCAACCACTTGCGAAACGTTTCTAGATTTTCGCATAAGACCCATTAATAATCGGTCTTCCGATTTAAACGCGTCTAATGCTTTTTTTGCCGTCTAACAAATCTCGACGCCCAATTAATTCTAACGCGCTCTACAACACGCTAAGTAAACAATAAATTGGCCATATCTTTAATATTTTAAAGCCGGACAAAAAACGCTTACGTATCTCGGTCGAGAATTCGGTTAACAATCGATTTTTCTTCGGTCGGCGTCAATCTTTATCTAAAAGAGAAAATATCGGTTCGGGCGCGTTTACCGTAATATCGGACTCTCAAAGTTATTTAGGTAACTTTATATATAAAACTAAGTGTCGCATAACTAAATTTCGGGTCTCGTTTCTTAGCCTGAACAGCTAGGTTCATTCTTGCGTCTTTAATAAGCCGTTCTATATTGTTGTTATTAAAATCTAAGCAATTGAAGTTAAATGATGAAAATAAAAATTACGCCGTTCAATGGTATAAGCCGTTCAATATACGAAAATCTAAAAACGTTTCGCAAATGGTTCGAACTTATTCGGGTTATAATTGCGAAGTATAGCATTGCAAAAAAGGATATCTACAACTTCGACAAAACTGAGTTCTTAATAGGGCGTTTTATGGTAACGGGCATAGTAATTACCAGTGCCGAAAAACGTAGAAAACCTAAATAAGCACAATAAGGAAATAAGAAATAAGTTATAATTATCCAGGCTGTTAATTTCCAAAGTTGGGTTATGCCGTTATTTATTATTATGGCGGGGAAAAATCATCTTAAATCCTGGTACTGCGATAACCTATTACCAGCAGCCGATTAAAAAATTGCATTAAGTAATAATAGCTGGACAACAAATAAATTGGGTTTCGGATGGATCCAGTATTTTGATAAGCATACTCGGATACGTACGAAAGGTTCGAAACGTTTTTTCATCCTCAGCGGCTACGAAAGTTACCATTCGATAAAATTCGAACAATACTGCGTTAATAATAACATTTTTACGCTTTATATATCCGCGCATTTTTCGCATCGGTTTTAACTTTGGAATGTATCTTGTTTTTTTATTTTGAAACGGGTTTATTTGCGGTATATCGAAGACCTAATGCGACGTTATTATACCTATATTGCTAAAGAAGATTTTTTCGCCGGGTTTTATGATAGGTTCCAAGGTGCTATAACGTCCGATAACATTAAATCTGGATTTGCGAAAGCTAGTTTTATTTTATTCGATCTTAATAACGTTTTTCTTTAAATTAAAAGTTCCTTTAATTGTACTTACGTCAACCGTTTTCCCCTTAACCTTTGCCGGTTCTATTTATTTCCCGCCTACAAAAACCCTCAAAAATATTAAGGAAGTAACGCGGCAAATACGTTATTTATAGAAAGAAATTGGAAACTAACCGGGTAATTCATTAATTGAAATGGTTAACTTCTTTATTTTTTTCATTAAAAATCATTTATTAATTTTGTACGGAAATGTTCTTTTTCGGAAAAAAGTTATCCAATTACGCGAAACGAATTACATTTTAAGTAAATATTATAAAATTAAAAATAAACCTTTTTAAAAAGGAGGAGTATTTATTATATAAAAGGGATAAGCTTTTTTAATTTATAAAGAAGCGGGTGGTAAAAAAATATCGCTAACAGTAGCTGGAAAAGGTCGTTATAAAAGGGTTAAGATTAAAGAACGGAAATGTAGCGTTTGCGGCAAGCCCGAATATAATGCGCGTACTTGTAACGAAGTTGTAAATACGTCTAGCGAAGAAGAATTAAATTGATTTGAATTAATGCGATGTATTATTGTTAAGTTATTTGAATTTGTTGTTGCGAGGTGCCAAAAAAGAGCCATTTAATAGTGTAAGCCGTTTGATGGTGGAAGACGTTAACGTTAAATAAACCATATTTTTTTATATATAATAATAAATCCCGTTTTATTAAGGCTTTATAATATTATAATTTTATCGCATACCACTTTATGGATATTTATATCTGTTATTTTGTTAGCTACTAAAACGTTTAAAAGGAAATAAATTTAACTAAAAATAAGGTATAAAAATAACGCCGCAATTAATATAATTCGCACCGAAAGCTAACTTAAAAGCATTTTTATCTTTATATACGCTTTAATCTTTTGTAAAATCGCCATATAAATCTCGGATACGATCGCCATATTCCACTTTATCAAACGGTGGTAATACTATTTTAGCAACTATCTTATGTTAAATACCACATAAAAGTTATTTACATTTAAAAGATCTAGGAATATTATAAACTTACCGAAAGTATTTTTAGCTAATTTAAACTGGAATTAAAAAATAATATAAGATATAATAAATACGGAAAAATATACATATTAAGTAGTTTTTGAAAATATTATTAAAAATATAAATAAATATATAAAGTTTTATAATGTATAAACGAAACCTACGGATAATTAAAAAGTTACGAAAAAATTTAAAAGTAATATATATAATTAAAATTAAAATGCATATAATTTTAGGATTATATAATTGTAAATATATAAATAGTTAGGTTTATATAAGTTGCTAAATATTAACTTAAAAGCTAACGTTACATTTTCCTATAACGAAGCAATAATATATAAGGAAAAAATTAAAATCCTATATAAATTACACGGAATCTTTCCTTTATTATAATTTATGTAATACAATTTATAAAATTTTTTTAATCAAATATATTTAAAATAACTTCGCTATAAGTAATACTATTTACTTAAATATAACTTATTATTACTTTACATTCTGTATATATCCTAGCATATTATAATGGGTAAAATCAATTTACCTGCAACGTAATAATTATTAACCCGTTACGTTTTAATTTAATATTTAAAACTGTTATTTTAATATATACCTTTATATCTTCCAGAATACCGCGAAATATAAACAAACTTAACGATATCTTAGATTCTTTATTTAGGAATCCTGCTGATAATACATTCGTCACACAGCCGAAAGGCTTTAAATCCCTGGTTAAGCATATTAAATTCGCTGATAATACCTTCGAGAAATAACTTTAAGGACGGATAATAAGATGTTAAACCAAAAAACAACCGGAAATATTACTAGAACTACCAGTAACACACCATAACCTACGGGCTCGTCCTAATCAAAACAATTTCGTAATAATTAAACAATATTCGACTGTCCCAAAATACAAAACGTTTCTTACAGAAAGTACATATTATACGTAACCGATTCCAAATACCAAGTTTATGCTATAAAGCTATATTAATATAAAGAAAACCTAGAAAAATATAAACACCTTACGTTTTAATACCAAATCGAACGTATGCTAATTAAGAAAATTATACAATTAATAATAATCCTTATATTCGATAATATTGCAAAACGCTTATATTATAAATAAAACGTTATATTATCGAAAGGTTTTCAAGTTATATAAGCATTAAATACCAACAGTACCATTCGGGCTATTTTAAATAACAACATTCGATAAAACAAAATTTACATCATAACGGATTATGCCGGCCCTATAGGCTATTAAATTGCCAAGTTAACTACGGACGCTCGATTAGTTACCGCTTTCGCAATTTAGCAAAAAGAATACATAAACTAAACACCTTATAGACGATATGAAAAAAAGTTTATAAATTCAAAAACCGGGTTAATTAGGCAAAAAGTACATATTACATAGCCGTTTTATAAATGCTATAGTTTACGAGGTCATACAGATAATAAATATATAAACTATATATTAAAATGCGGCAAAGAATGTTTATACGCGGTCTTTAAATATTCGATATTAGTATATAATCCAAATAAAGACTTCTAAAGGGACTTAAACGAAAATATTACGCTTAAAGCGAAAGTTATCATAAGTTCCCATAATATAAAAACAATTATTAATATACAGGTTACAACAGCGCGCAAAAAAGGGCAAAACCAAACGAAAAAATCCAGAAAATACGCAAAAGTGCTGGCTAAGAAGTTAATTACATACGAGATATATAGGTAAATACGAAATTATGCAATATATTTAATTATAAATAATACGATATTATTAAAACGTTAATTTATTTCAATGCGAAAATCTTATATAATATTACTATAATTAAAACTTTCGAATAAAATACGGCTGATCAAAACTACGAAAAATATTAAGCTATATTAATATTGAAATTATAGTAAAATCCCTATATCGGTTATATAAAATACAGAAATAATAGGAAGGCAAAAAACTATATTAATAGCTAAGTATCGTCCGACGAATTTTTACTCTGCTTATATGACGACGGCGAGAAAAACGACGGACCGTCCTAATTAGGACCATTTACCGAATTATCCATAATTTGTACTATAAAATCATTACTTTCTTCCGTATACAGAATACTATAATCGTCCGAAGCCACATTATCCCTAGCGAACTGGCTACTAAAAGTTTCTCGAGCAACTACATTAAAGATATTTACAAGTTAATCCTTATCCTTTATCATATCCAACCAATTAAGCCTACCTTTATCGTTAACAATGGGTACGGTATTATTAAAATCAACAAACTTTTCCATAACTTTACGGCCCGCAATTAAAATATCATCGGATTCTTAACCAAGCCCTTAAAACCGAAATGGATATCCCTTAATAAGCCAAAAATTGCGAAGCAAAAAATAAGCGCGTTCGAAGATTTCGTTACGAAAATCTCGAATAACGTAACGTCTATTTCGCAAAAAAGCATAACGGGCAAAAAATTCGCGCTATAAGAAAATACGGTATCCAACCAAAAACGAATTTCTGAAAAAAAAAACAGAATTAATATTATATAGATTATTTCTCGACCGGCGGAGTTCGCCAGCAAGTCAAAAGTTATAATATTCGCCCTTTCGATTAAATACTTTTCATATTTTCTTTCTGGATATTATAAAAGCTAAATTCGACGTTAGGATCGAATTAATAAATACTGGATCCGATACTGCAAACCGTAATATCTAATCGAAATAAAACATTTCTTTGTTATAACTATTTTAACCGGCTTTATAAAAAAAACTAATAATATCCGTATCAGCCGTTTAATAAAACTAACGTTACTATATCGTATGGTATACGAAAAGCAAAAATAAACTTAAGCTTTTTAAAAGAATCGGCAATAGTTTTAAAATTTCTATCGATAAAAACAGCATCGTTTAACGGTCGGTTATTATCTATAATCGGGTTAAAAAAGTTATCGCCTTACGGAATATTATCCGTACTAAAAGTGTAGCCGGGCTTATTACCAGCCGACGGAAAGGCTGCATTTAATACGCCTTAATCAAAACAGCGTAATTTAAAAAGCAATATATATAAACTATATTCCTAGGTTAAAAAATAAAATACTTACGAATAATTGGTTAAATTACCTTTATTACCAAGTAACGTATTATTAGAAAGAAAAGACAAAAAACTTTTCTCAGATAAACTCCTATTAATTAATCCGTCCTAATTAAAACCTTACGATACCTTCTTCATCTATCCAACGTGACTAAAATACTTAGAAACTATATTATGCGCAACAGTTTCGAACTCGGCGACGGTTAACCGGGAGCATATATATTTATACATTCGGTAAGTTAACTTTTCGAAAAGAAAATTTCGATTAAAGTATTTCTAATAACTCCGTATACGTTAAACGCATCCTTTATTAATAGTTCGTATCGGATGCGTAACTTTGCAAAAATAACGCAAATATACAAGCATTATATATATAAACAATAAAGGGCTCGAATAAGTAAAACTTCGGTAATCTTTGATATAACTACATTATCTTATTAAAAAATTAACGATTTACTTTTAAAGTTGCTTACGTTATATACGCCCCTTAATATTGTTAGGCTAATAGGTACGTACAAATATAAGCAAAAAGTTTATCTATATATAAAATAAGGCAAAAACGGGAAAAAACTACCGTTTCTTATTATATAAATCGGCTGCTTCGGCTTAACTGGCCTACATTTTCCGAATATAACTAGTTATTTTCTAATCTTTATAAATAAAATAAAAACATTTCGAAAACTGACAAAACTATCTTCTTTAAAACCGTATACTTTTTAGAAAATCTTTTGATAAACGTTATAAGTACCGTCGATCGTGTCTTTATTTTCGTTAATTATATTTAACGAAATCCAACGGCGTTTATTATATGGTATACGTTTTAATTTAGGAAAATTTAAAAACTTCTATTTAGGTCGCTTATATAGCGTATTTATAAAAATAAAAAATAGATTTCGGATAATATTAATTACGAACTAATAAAAAGTATTAAATAATACCAGATGTTATTATAACATTTTGTAAAACCATTCTATTTTATAATATTAATGAGGACGGAATATAGATTGATTTAACCTTTTTTAAGGATACGGCTATAACGACGGACAAAGGCAGTAATAAGATTACGTATAACGGAATCCTATTAAAGCGTTATATTACGAATATAATTTTAAATATTAAAATTATCGTACTAAAATACAATATTATTTTGTTGAAGCTAATAGTAAAGCGTAACTTATTTTAATTAAAACCTTATTATTATAAAAAAAGCGATATAATTACCTTAGTTGCTTTTAATAACCGAATTACATCTTCGTTCAACGTATAATAACTTACGTAAATACCTAGCCCCTTTAATACATCGATCTTATTCCGCAATATATCCGTGTATAATAAAAACCTGCCTAATAAATAAAGTAGATAACTGCCGTTAATCTTGGAAACGACTTCAACTATAATAATTAGGACCATAAAAAAAGGATACGTAGGAACGTCCGGATCGTTATTACGACGAAACCGCTTCGCTTTTCATTTCGTATTATACGACTGCTTTTTTTTCCTTAGGTATATAATTACCTGGTTCAAAAGCTTAAACCAGTTAAAAGCTAACGTCTTTACAACTTATTCGCCTTTATGCAAGGTAATATGGATTACGTTATTTTCGAATAAAGGATTTTCCGGCGGACGGCGGAATTTAAGCCCTTTTACGAAAACTATAAGTTCCTTGTATAACGTATTATGGTATTTGCTTATAATAAAGTTTGAATCAGTAAAAGTAATAAACTTCTGCTAATTTTCGAACGTTAAAAACCTATTACGCATTCGTTTTTTTCTTAATACGTTAATTAAACAGTAAATCCGAACGGTTGAACTGGTAATTCAGCCTGTATCGTTATAAAGGATCTAATTACGGATAAAGCTTTCGAAGCCCATTTCCGACCGTCGCTGTTGCTAAAATGTTAACGTACGTTTGCGTATATCTTGTCCTGTTAGGCTCGGGCGGTAAAACAGGAAAAATTCGCATTTATCGTATTTTAAAAAGGGGAATAACAACGCAACGTATTCGGGTTGTAATTAATTAACCCGTTAGGATTTAGGACTAACAAAAGAGTTCTAATTAGGACCAGAATGGTACTGGTAATAAGCTATAATGTAAGGAATCGTATATATATAAATACAGAAAACGGCTGGTTGTTAAGTTATCACGGTTTTTGTTTTTTAAAGAAGCAAATTTATAGAACAGACCCCTTTTGCGCATAATTACAACTTAGGCCTCGCTGGCTCGTTACGAGAATTTGGAATTTGATTGGTTAATTTTTAGCGTTGTGGAGCGGTACTTGCGTGACTTTAAAGAAAATGGAAAACGAGCCAGCGGGGTCTGAGCTAGCTGAGGTAAGTTGCTAGCGGGTTAAGAGGGAGGAATAGCAATATGGCGTCCGCAACAGGGCTTGATATAATGCATGCACTTGCTCAGAAGCTGTAGATACGGCCGGCGAAAGAGAATACGATTGATTTGAATCAATTGGATGTGTTGTGGTTGAGTTACTTGGATTGATTGTTGCGAGGTGCCAGAATCCATCCAGACTATTTGTCCATCCAGATTACTTATCCGAGACGTTATCTTACGAGTATTTTTCAGATAGTTCGTAGGATCGATTTTTTTCGGTTTGTATGGTTTTTTGGAAAAAGGAACTAGCTGTTTACATTGTTATTTAACGAAGCCGTTTTTTGGGGTAAAAGTTTATATCGGGTTTGATAAGTTTGACAAGTTATAAATTATTTTAATTAGGATTAATATAATTCGGAATATTAATGGCGTATATTTTAGATTAGAATTCGCTCTTAAAGATCCTAATCCTTAGGTCCTTTATAGATAATAATGGACTTCGACGATATGGTCGCCATTATGGCTATTAAAGTACATAGGTAATTTTTCCTAGTATACAGCTTATATCGTTTTAGCAACGGCTGATTAATTGATAAAAAGCGAATTAAGCGAATAAGACTTTTAATTGTCAGATATAGGGGACATCAGTTATGTTATATTGGATAACTAGCTGCATGTTACCTCAGCTAGCTCAGGCCTCGCTGGCTCGTTTGCCATTTTCTTCAAAGTCACTCAAGTACTACTCCAAAACGCTAAAAATTAACGAATCACATCCCAAATCCCCGTAACGAGCCAGCGAGGCCTGAGATCTAGTTATGCAACAAAAGAGTCCGTTTTGTACATCGGTACTAAAATCATCAATTTTCCTTCTATATCTTTTAAAAATTCCAAAGATTCAAATTAAGAGCAATTGTTACGTATATAAATTAAGCCCGATAAGTATGCAACTTCGTATGCGCGTCAAATATAAGCTCACATGCATATAGAAATTCTTTTAATTTTTCGAGTAACAATTGCAGCCAATACGGCTAAGTTTAAACCTGGGAAATGGACGACCACAACGATTTTATCGCTATAACGCCACAACCACCAGTCGTACTATCGTACACCGGGGTTTTTTAGTATATCCTGTATGGGGAAAGTCCGTATATCGATTTTCTCGGCCGTACAAGTTACGGTTGTTACGTCGCAGCCATTAAAAGGTTGGGGTTAATTAAATCCAGAACGCCCTTTTTCCTACAACGTAACAACCGCCGGTCGCAACATTCTACCATAAACCTTCCCAGGATAATTTAATACAAGAAAAGCCCGTCAGCTATTCTTTTGGCCGTACGGGTTATGGTTGTTGCGTTGCAGCCATAAAAAAGTTGGAGTTAGTTAAACCCAGAACGCCCTTATGGCTGCAACGCAATAACCACAATTCGTACGGGCAAAAGAATAACAAGACGGGATTTTTTCATATTAAGTTACCCTTAAAAGGCCTATGGCGAAATGTTACACGCGGTAGTTACGTTGTCGCAGCCATAACAAGGTTCCGGATTTAATTAACTAGAACGCCCTTATGGCTGCGTCGCAATAACTACAATTCGTACGAGTAAAAAAAATAACAGGACGGGCTTTTCCCATACTAAGTTATCCTTGGAAGGCTTATAGCGAAATATTACACGCGGTAGCTACGTTGTCGCAGCCATAAAAATGTTCCGAATTTGATTAACCGGAACACCCTTATTGCTGCGACGTAATAACTACAATTCGTACGGGTAAAAAAATTACAAGACGGGCTTTTTCTATATTAAGTTACCCTTGGAAAGCCCATAGCGAAATGTTGCACGCGGTAGTTACGTTATCGCAGCTATAAGAAGGTTCCGAACTTGATTAACCGGAACGCTTTTCCTGCTGCGACGCATTAATTACCGGTCGCAACATTCTGCCATGGACCTTCCAAAGGTAATTCAGTATGAGAAAAGCCCGTCCAGCTATTCTTTTGGCCGTACGGGTTACCTCAGCTAGCTTAGGCCCCGCTGGCTCGTTTTCCATTTTCTTTAAAGTCACTTAAGTACTACTCCACAACGCTAAGAATTAACCAATCACATTCCAAATCCCCGTAACGAGCCAGCGAGGCCTAAGTTCAGGTTATACGAATAAGGGTTTCGTTTTAGGCATCGCCACCAAATTATCAATTGTTTTTTTATTTCTTTTAAAGAATTTAAACATTTAAATAAAAAAACTGTTAAATAATTAATTTAAGTTTATTAAGTATAAAACCGGATATACGCGTCGAATATAAGCTAATATATATATAGGAATTTTTTCAATTCTTTTGGATAATAATTATAATTATTACGGCCAAGTTTAAACCTAGAAAATAGACGACCGTAACGCTTTTATTACTGCGACGTAATAACTACCGGTCGTATTATCGTACAACGGGCTTCTTTGGTATATTTTGTATAGGAAAAATCCGTATATAAATTTTTTCGAGTGTATAAATTATAATTATTATGTCCTAGCTGGAAGAAAGTTCCGGACTTAATTAACTAGAACGCTTTTATGGTTACGACGTAATAATTATAATCCGTACGGATAAAAAAATTAAAAGGGCCTTTTTTTATATTAAATTACTCTTAAAAAGCTTATAGCGGAATAATGTACGCAGTAATTACGTTATCGCAGGCATAAAAAAATTCCGGATTAAATTAACTGAAACGCCCTTTTTGCTACGACGTAATAACTACCGGTCGTACCATCGTATACCGAACTTGTTTAATATATTTTATATAAAAAAAGTCCGTATATTAATTTTTTCGGGTGTATAAGTTATAATTGTTACATTGTAATTTTAAGAAAGTTAAGGTTAATTAGGTCCAGAACGCTTTTATAGTTAGAACGTAATAACTATAACCCGTACGGCTAAATAATTAGCTAAACGGGTCTTTCCCATACTAACTTACCTTTAAAAGGTCTATGGCAAAATATTACGACCGGTAGTTATTACGTCGTAACCATAAAGGCGTTCCGGATTAAAGGTTTACTTAGAACGAAAATTGTAATTTAGATCTTTAATATTTCCATTAAACTAATCCCTATTAAAAGGATATATATATAGTTAAAAAATCCCTTTAAAGCTTTATATAATAACATTTCTTATTATTTTCCATTTATTTTTATAGTTATTATATTTGCCAGTTTCAAAGTTAAATTTCGAAAATTTGTATAAAACTGCTTAAAACGAACCCGAAAAATTACGATTTGATATCAGGCCCTATATTTAAGGTTTTGTTATTTCTATAAAGCTTTTTCTTAAAAAGGTTTAATCGATACAGTTAACCCTTGCAGCTACTTTTTGATCAAAAGCGTTAGCCACGGCTGCGCCGCAAGCGCAGCCCCAACCTCAAAAAAGGGGCCTGATCTCGATGAGGTAACGTACGGGTTGTGGTTGTTACGTTGCAACCATAAAAAAGTTGGGGTTAGTTAAGCCCGGAACGCCCTCCTTGCTGCGACGCAACAACTACCGGTCGCAACATTCTGTCAGCTAGCAGGGGGTGCGCTAGCACCCCATATACGGAAAGGCTCTCTCTGATCGGAACATATAGGTTCCGTGACCAGACTCCATAAAATGAGGAGTGCGTGCTCTAGAACGCCTGCAGCTAGTTATCCAATATAACATAACTGATATCCCTTATATTTGACAATTAAGAGTCTTATTCGCTCAATTCGTATTATTTATCAATTGATCAGCTGTTGTTAAGACGATATAGGTTGCATATCAGTAGCTATTATCTGTATACCTATTAGTTATAATAGCGACCGTACCAACGACGTCCGCAGTTATCTATACCGGTCCTAAGGATTGGAATAAATTTAAGGATAAATTTAAGACTAAAGCCAAGGGGTATAACCTGTAGAACCATATTGATCCTGAGCAAAACGTTTTATGACTTGTTAAACTTATAGCACCCGTTATTGTCTTTTATCCAAAAAAAACTAATTCGTTAAATAACGACGCGAGCAACTAGTACTTTTTCCGAAAGAACTATATAAACCGAAAAAATCGATCCTACGGGCCGTTTAACAAATACCTTCAAGATGACGACCGAAAGCAGATAAGCTTACAATCAGGATTTCGCGATTCATACCTACCTAAACCGAGAATACAAAACCTTCCGAAAGAACTTTAACGAACTTATGAAATAGGTTCTTAACAACGTTTCCCTATCGATCAAGCAAACCTGCTTAAACCCAGATAACAACCTTAAGGACTAATACGCCAAATTGCAATAATTAGAAAAGGTCTACGACAGCCGATTATTTATAAACATTAAACGCAAATACGAAAAACGATTAAAGCAAGCTCCGAAAGCCGTTAAAAGATTTAATAAATAAATAACAAAGTAGTAAAAAATCATGGCCTAAGGCCAATATTACGGGGTCCCCGAAATAACCATGTTAATTATCTGCACGAATTAGTTATATACAGCAGTAACGCCGATTATGCCTAGTTGGTCGAATTCATTTATGTTTTTTAAGCAGGATAATATCGAAAAAGGAACGATTAATTACCTAAAGGTTAAGGTTAGTTTTTTAAATTACTGGACTATAACGACTTTACAACAGTTAGCAAAAAACGTTAAGGTAACGTTCCCGACCTTCCATAAAGCCCTAACAAACCCTACCGGTTAGGACGATCCTAATCAGGAAAAGACCAAGGATATTAATAATCAGTTACGTAGTAAAACCTTTAGGAAAAGGCCGAAACGAAATAATCGTAGAGGTTTTTAAACGAGCCGAAACAATAGTAGTAATAAACGGAAACGTTAGAAGTTAAACGTATAAGGGATTCGGTGCAAAGCGTACCTAAACCTTAGACATACGTTACCCTAATGCTATTACGCGTTCCTTAACAAAGCTTCAATAAAGTTCAAGTTTAATAAGGGAGTTTCAGCATTGGTCCAGGACCGGATTGTTTTCGATTAGTCCTTAAAGGAAAAGATTAACCGTTTGTCGAAAATTATGAAGAAACTAATTACCTAAAAGACAGATTAACTTTTAAAGGGAGTAAAACGAATATTAACGTACTTTTTAATTTTTGATTAACGTAATGCGATAAATATTGAAGTGGAGTGGGGTGCAGGAATGGGTGCAGCTATTGCTGCAGCAGCCACTGCAGCTGCTATTGCTAGCTCTGCAGCTGCTATTGCCAGCTACTGCAGGTACTATTGCAGCCACAGTTTCTACCTACTTCCATCTGCTTCACCGCTGGGCATCTCGGCAATCTACTCGGCTATGGCAGTAGGTCAGCGATGGTCTATATATGGCTGCTGACCTGACAACTCTTGTATGCAGTTTCTTATAACATCAATGGCTCCAGAGATAGTCAAGAAGTTCCATCATTCTTCCCAAGTACTGATCAAGATGTTCTGCGTACAGCAACTTCGATGAGCCCTGTCCCAATTCAATATCGCGTTTTACCCCCTGAAAAATTCGGCCATTTTGGATTTAGGGTTTACTATATACATCTTTAATCTAATTAGCAGGTTCCTAAATTATAGGACAACGATCCAAGGCGACGGTATATACGTAAGAAACAGTTTCGTCTCGATTAAAGGCTATAAAGAAGTAAATATATTGCTTTAAAGCCTTAAGGGCCTTAAAGCATTGCGTTTATATAACGTAACCTACTGCAAGGACTTCGCATACAACCTGGTACTTTTCCGGTAGCTTCGAAAAAAGGGGTATTAATAAGATAACCGGAAAACTAACAACTTTATTTAAAATAAATATAATTAAGTAGTTGCTACGTTAATAAATAAGTTTAATTAGTTCGTTATCGAAAACATTAACGTAATAGTTACCTATATAGCTTTCGCAGCTTATAAACGAAACGTTAACTTATATACAGCGAAACTCCTACGAGTCGGTAACGGTACGATATGGCACCTAAGACTAAGATATCCAGGACCCGAAATAATCGCCTAGTTGCAATCTTATATAAAGAAAGTCCGCCTAAAGGGTCTTATAACAGTCGAATGCTAAGCATGTAATAAGGCGAAAGCCAAAAGGTAAATACGCCGCGAGCCGAAAAAAGGAGCCTTCCGATCAAAATAGCGAATCGCTATCGACTTTACGGATTTCGAAAAAGACTTTAAAGGATATAAATACGTTATGTTTGTAACGGATAAGTACTTAAGATATATCTGGGATATTTACCTAAAGAATCGAAAGTAAAATATACTGATTACAGCGTTCCGATATTTCCTAAGGGTTTTAAAGAACCAGGATAAGGTTTTTCCTTAGATATTCGAATGCAATAACGAAATCTTGAAAAATTACCAGCTTCGAAATATACTTTGATCGCTTTCTTTTAGTATTAGATTTAAATTCTTAATACCGCATACCCAGGCCTAAAACGGGGGTGCAAAACGTTTAGGGGGTGTAATTAAGGAAAAAGTAACTATAATGCGAAACGGCGTTAAGTTACTTTCGTTTCTGATCGTATACATCTTTAAAGCGGCAGTATATTTGTATAACCGTACCTCCAAATACGCATTCTTTTGGCAAAGCCTATACGAGGTTTATTACATTTACTTGGCGTATAAAAACGGCGTTGCAGTACTTGATCGGAAGCTTTAATAGGCCTACCTACGAGTATATGGCTATATGGCCTATATTATAACAGCTGCCGCCATAAAAAAAGAACAGAAATTCTAAAATTTAAACCCTAAAGCATGGATTAGATTTTTCGTCGGCTACCGATTTACGAATATCTACGAAATCTGGAACCTACTAATCAACAAGGTTATCGCCATTCGAAACGTACTATTTAACGAAAAAGTTATTTTTTCAGGTAATATTAAAAACTTAAAAAACGACATTTTACACGTTACAAAAGAAAAGCTACAAAAGCTATTACGATAAGTAAAATTATTTAATTAAGGCCTAGGCTACCTAAACATACAAACACACACAAAAAAAAAACGAAAACTTAAGCGGAATAAGTCAGTTACCGGTTAAACAAAAAAGGTAATTCTAAAATGGTACAGACGTACGAAACGTACGGAATAAGGAAAAATAAGCCTATTCGTATAAAATTAATCATTTTTATACGACCGTTATATTCGAACTATTTCCGTCCTTTAGCTTATTACCTTTACTAGCGTTTACTTTAATAACTATTACGATTAATACGCCAGCAGAAGTAATAAAGGTAACCTTAAGCTTTTATCGTTTTATTTAATTCAAAGTAACAGTAAAAAAGGAAAATATTTTACGGGTTATAAACGTAAACTCCTTACACGTTCCGCGTCGAAAAAATAATTATCGGTATAATTATAAAATACAAAAAGCCGTATTTAACGCAAAACGATTAACTTATTTTGTTAATACGATTAATAATCGGCCGATAAGCTGCAGAAATTTAAGGAAAATAATTACCCGAAATACGCGTTATTTTAATCGGAAAATTTCGATACGAAAATACATAAAATCCTTAAATCGTGAAACCGGGTATATAAGCGCGATTTACCGCTACCGCCGCGAAGCCATAAAAAGTTAAATACATACCCGTTAAGGGAATTATTTCGTAAAACCGAAAAGGCCTATTTACAGAATTATAAGCAAATACAATCCTGGAAAGTTATTAATTAATCTGTTACTAAAAAGAAATAACGTTTAAGATATATATAAATATATATCTATAAATTCGATAAGCATAGCTAATGGCAAAAATATAAGATACGTTTCGTCGTACGGGATAATTAATAACTAAAGAACGTTTATAATAATATATACGTATTTATTTTAACTAAAAAATTATTTAAAACCTTAATTATTATCGCGGCTAAATTCGACCTAAAACTTAAGTAATATAATACGGTAAACGCTTTCGTTAACGTTAATCTACTTTATAAAGTATTTATAAAAACACCCTTAGAATATCCGTATCGTAACGAAATTTTCTTAATCAAAAAAGCATTATATAAATTAAGAGAATTACTTTTACTTTAATAAAAAGGATTTATTAAAACGCTTAAAGATTTAGGACTTAACCTTATTCCTTATAAAGCTTATTATTTTATTCGGTAAAAGGTACTAGTTTTCTTTTTTTGTAAACGATATCGTTACGGCGTACCGCACGAAAAATTAAGACCTCGTCGATCAGGTAATTCAGCAAATAAGGAAACGATATATCCTTATAAAAGGTAAGGACTTATAATAATTTTTAAAGATCGAAATACTTAAAAATAAAGCTACAAAAAAAGTTTAGCTTTTTTAATTTAACTTTATAAATAAATTAATTAACTTAATCCTAAAACAAAATTTGAATAACTTCCTAAATACGTTAATAACGAACGTCGAGCTTTTACCGAATCTTAATTTAACTTATTTAAGGTTTGTTAACAAATATCAAAAAAATCGGTTTTATTTTATACGTAACAGTTAATACGCGATCCGATATAGCCTTTACGGTATTTCGATTTACCCGATTTAACTTAAACCTTAATAACGCGTATTACAAAACTGCCGATCGGGTTATATTATACTTAATCGGAACTAAAATATTAACGTTACAATTCGGGAGGAAAAATTCGTTAAATATTTAAAGTAACGTTTCCTTTATAGATAATACAATCGATCGAAAAAGTTTTTAAACTTATATTATAAAATTATTCGAAAAAGTAATAAAATAACGAACAAATAAATAAAACATAATAACTACTTTTATAATAAAAACGGAATTATTTTTTTTGCATAAGTTATAAAAAAAACCTTATTTAGTTTTCGATTAATTAAAAAATTAGGAATTACGTTAAATATT
The DNA here is from genome assembly GCA_004155945.1 of Monosporascus sp. mg162. Taxonomy (NCBI): domain Eukaryota; kingdom Fungi; phylum Ascomycota; class Sordariomycetes; order Xylariales; genus Monosporascus; species Monosporascus sp. mg162. The sequence goes on from QJNY01000302.1 coordinate 40,490, forward strand.
AAACCGTTAAATATGTAATACGATAATCGATAAATTATGCGGCTTATTAACGCCGACGTTGCCTTATTACAAACAAAGCTGCGGTACGTAAATATATATAATAACTGGTTACGAAAAGCCGCAAAAAGAAACATAATCAAAATAAATTATACGCTTACGAACGATATATTAGCTCATGGATTAACTAAGGCTCTATTACGAAAACCTTTCAGGCATTTCAAAAAGCAGCTAAAATTAATAGATATTACGGAAGCCCTTAACCGACGGAGAAACAACCTGCGAGTAATTTTAAAGGAGGAATTAGCTGATTAAAAGGATTCGATCGCCGGAGGAGAGGTGGAATAGAACGCTGCGGTTCTAGGAAGTGATGAAGTGTAACAGTCAACGTATCAGATATAGGGGACATCAGTTGTGTTGTATTGATTGGCTAGTTGCGTGCATTCTAGCAACGCGTGCTGATCTTTGAAGTAGTCTAGCCACGGAACATATATGCTCCGATCAGAGGGAATCTTATCAGATATGGGTGCTAGCGCACCCCTGCTAGCTGACACACCCCCTCAACGCCTTGACGCAGTCACAGCGTTGGCCGTCATACTTTATCACTTCCTAAAGCCGCAGCGTTCCATTCCACCTTTCCTCCGGCGATCGAATCCTTCTGATCAGCCAATTCCTCTTCTGAAATTACTCGTAGGTTGTTCCTCCGCCGATTAAGGCCTTCCGTAACATCCATTAATTCCAGCTGCTTTTTAAAATGCTTAAAAACTTTTCGTAATAGGGCCTTTGTTGATTCATCAATTAATATATCGCCCGTAAGCGTATAATTTATTTTGATTATATCCTTTTTTACGGCTTTTCGTAATTAACAATTATATATTTTTATATATCGTAATTTCGTTTGTAATAAAGCGATATCGGCGTTTAATAAGCCGTATAATTTGTTAATTATTATATTATATATTTAACGGTTTTATATTTAAAGTAATTTTTAATTTTTTAATTAATCGAAAACTAAATAAAGTTTTTTTTGTAACTTACGTAAAAAATAACAATTCCGCTTTTGTTATAAAAGTAATTATTATATTTTGCTTATTTGCCCGTTATTTTATTATTTTTTTAAATAATTTTATAATATAAACTTAAAAGTTTTTTTTCGATCGATCGTATTATCCGTAAAAAAAGCGGTATTTTAAATATTTAACGAATCCTTACCCCCGAATTACAGCATTAATATTTCGGTTCCGATTAAGTATAATATAACCCGATCAGCAGCTTTATAATACGCGTTATTAAGGTTTAGGTTAAATCGGGCAAATCGGGATACCGTAAAGGTTATATCGGGTCGTATATTAATTATTACGTATAAAATAAAATTAATTTTTTTTAATATTTATTAATAAACTATAAATAAGTTAAATTAAGATTCGGTAATAATTCGACGTTCGTTATTAATGTAATTAAGAAATTATTTAAATTTTCTTTTAAAATTAAATTAATTTATTTATTTATAAAGTTAAATTAAAAAGGCTAGATTTTTTTATAACTTTATTTTTAATTATTTCGATCATTAAAAACTATTATAAGTTTTTACTTTTTATAAGGATATATTATTTGCTTTTTTGCTAAATTATTTAATCGACGAAGTCTTAATTTTTTTTTATAATACGCCGTAACGATATTGTTTATAAAAAAAATACCCCTTAACGAATAAAATAATAAGGTTTATAAAGAACGGGGTTAAATTCCAAATTTTTAAACGTTTTAATAAATTTCTTTTGCTAAAGCAAAAGTTATTCTTTTAATTTATATAATATTTTCTTAATTAGGAAAATTTTACTACGGTATAAATATTTTAAAGGTAAGTTAGCATTAACGAAAACGTTTACCGTATTATATTACTTAAATTTTAAATCGAATTTAACCGTAATAACGATTAAGGTTTTAAATAACCTTCCAGCTAAAATGGATACGTATATATTGTTACAAACGTTCTTTAATTATTAATCGCCCCGTACGACAAAACGTATTTTATATTTTTATAACTAATTATGTTTGTCGAACTTATAAATATATATCTATATATACCTTAAAACTTGTTTCCCTTTAAAAGCAAATTAATTAATAACTTTTTAAAACAGTATTTTTTTATCGCTTTATAAATAAAATTTTTCGGCTTTACGAAATAATTCCCTTAACTGGTATATATTTAGCTTTTTATAGCCTTACGGCGGTAACGGTAAATTGCGCTTATATACCCGGTTTCGCGATTTAAGGATTTTATATATTTTCGTATCGAAATGTTTCCGATTAAAATAACGCGTATTTCGAGTTATTATTTTCCTTAAATTTCCGTAATTTACCGGCCGATTATTAATCGTACTAATAAAGTAAATTAATCGTTTTACGTTAAACGCGACTTTTAATACTTTATAATCGTACCGATAATTATTCTTTCGACGCGGAACGTACGGGGAACTTACGTTTACAATCCGTAAAGTACTTTCGTTTTTTACCGTTATTTTAGGTTAAACAAAACGATAAAAACTTAAAGTTACCTTTATTATTTTTATTAACGTATTAATCGTAGCAATTATTAAAACAAACGTTAATAAAGGTAATAAGCTAAAAAATGGAAATAATTCGAATATAACGGTCGTATAAAGGTAATTAATCTTATGTAAATAGGTTTATTTTTCCTTATTCCGTACGTTTCGTACGTTTATACCATTTTGGAATTACCCCTTTTATCTAATTAATAACTAAATTATTCCGTTTAAGTTTTCGTTGTTTTCTTATGTTTATATATTTAAATGGCTTAAGCCTTAATTAGGTAATTTTACCTGTTACAATAACTTTTGTAATTTCTTTTTTATAACGTACAAAAGGTTATTTTTTAGGTTTCTAATATTATTTAAAAAGGTAGCCGTTTCGTTAAATTATACGTTTCGAATAGCGATAACCTTATTAATTAATAGGTTCCAGATTTCGTAAATATTCGTAAATCGGTAATCGACGAAAAACCTAATTTATGCCTTAAGGTTTAGCTTTTGGAATTTCTGTTCTTTCTTTATGGCGGCAGCTGTTATAACATAAGCCATATAGCCATATACTTATAGGTGGGCCTATTAAGGCTTCCGATCAAGTACTGTAACGCCGCCCTTATACGCCAGGTAAATGTAGTAAACCTCGTATAGGCTTTGCCAAAAGAATACGTATTTGGGGTACGGTTATATAAATATATTACCGTTTTAAAGATGTATACGATTAGAAACGAAGGTAACTTAGCGCCATTTCGCATCGCAGTCGCTTTTTCCTTAATTATACCCCTTAAGCGCTTTGCACCCCCGTTCTGAGCCTAGGTATACGGTACTAAAGGTTTAAGTCTGAAACTGAAAGGAAGCAATTAAAATATATTTCGAAGCTGGTAATTTTTCAAAATCTTGTTGTCGCATTCGAATACCTGTAGGAAAACCTTGTTCTAGTTTTTCAAAACCCCTGTCGGTGGCAAATATAACGTATCTGTATCTTTTAGGGTTTTCTTCGAAATCTGTAAAGTCGATGGCAATTCGCTGTCCTGATCGGAAAGCTTTTTCTTTCGGCTCGCGGCGTATTTGCCTTTTGACCTTTACCTTGCCACATGCTTGGCATTCGACTATTGTAAGATCCTTCAGGCGGACTCCCCTTATATAAAACTGCAACTGGGCGATCACTTCGGGCCCTAGGTGTCCTAGTCTTAGGTGCCATATCGTACCGTCACCGATTCGTAAGGGTCTCGCTGTATATAAGTTGACGTTTCGTCTGTAAGCTGCGAGGGCTGCATGGGTAATTGTTGCGCTGATATCTTCGATAACGAATTGATCAAACTTGTCTATCAGCGTAGCAACCACCGGATCATACTTATTTCGAATAAAGTTGTTAGTTCCCCGGTTGTCCTACCAGTACCCCTTCTTTCGGAGGATGCACTAGCTACCCGCGTCGTCTGGCGAACTCGTCTCTCTGGATAGGAGGTCATGTCGGGCGCTGTAGGTTTAACAGGCCATGGAAGGTTCTGATCAGCATCAATATGGTCCCGCAAATCATCCCTTGGCTCTAGTTTTGAATTCATCCTTAAATTTGTCCCAGTCCTTAGGAGCACTGTAAATAACTGCGGACGTCGACGGTACGGTCGTCATTATGGCTAAGTATATAGATAATTGCTACTGATGTACAGCCTATATCGTCTCAGCAACAGCTGATCAATTGATAAATAACGCGAATTGAGCGAATGAGACTTTTAATTGTCAGATATAGGGGACATCAGTTGTGTTGTATTGATTGGCTAGTTGCGTGCATTCTAGCAACGCGTGCTGATCTTTGAAGTAGTCTAGCCACGGAACATATATGCTCCGATCAGAGGGAATCTTATCGGATATGGGTGCTAGCGCACCCCTGCTAGCTGACACAACGCCGTAACTGCGTCGAGGAGTTTAGGGGGTGTGTCAGCTAGCAAGGGGTGCGCTAGCACCCCATATACGGAAAGGCTTTCTCTGATCGGAACATATAGGTTCCGTAACCAGACTTCATAAAATAAGGAGTGCGTGCTCTAGAACGCCTGCAGCTAGTCATCCAATACAACACAACTGATGTCCCCTATATCTGACACATTCTGCTATGGACCTTCCAAGGGTAATTCAGTATGGGAAAAGCCCGTCCAGCTATTCTTTTGGCCGTACGGATTGTGGTTGTTGCGTCGTAGCTATAAGGGCGTTGCGGTTAGGAGGGGGTATGCAGAACGAGAATTTTACTTAGATCTTTAATATCTCCGCCAAATTAACCCCGATTGGAAAGTTATATCTATAGTTAAAAGGCGCTTTTAAAGCAATATATAATAACGTTTTGTATTATTTTCTATTTGTTTTTATTATATTTATATTTGCTAATTTCCAAGTTAGATTTTCGAAAATTTGTACGAGAATGTACGTAACGGAGCCAAAAAAAATTTTCAACTTATCATCAGGCTCTATTTTTGAGGTTTTGTTATTTCTGTGGAGCTTCTTCTTAAAAAGGTTTAGTCCATAAATCTAACCCTTGCAGCTACTTCTTGATAAAAAGCGCTAGCTACGGCTGCGCCTACGGCGCAGCCCCAACCTCAAAAATGGGGCCTGATCTCGATGAGGTAAGCTGCATGTGCTTTAAATCGCGCACTGCTGTTTTATAGAGTCTAGCCCCGGAACATATAAGTTCCGATCAAAGGGAGCCTTCCTGTATATGGAATGCTAGCACACCTCCTACTAGCGGGGTGTACCCACTTCCTGAATTGACCCACTTCCTGAATTAGAAATTTTAACGGCAACCAATATTAGAAATTCGATAATAAAACCACGTTGAGATATAAAATTAAGATTTTTTGGTATAATATAAGGTATATTGTAGATAATGTAATAAAGGCGAAAATTTCCTTATATACGTGCTATAAGTCGTATAAAGAGAGAAAGATTAAAACTAAAGACATATATAAAACTTTAGTTTGATAAGTCCATTTTTATATATAATTAAGTTTTTTTTAAAGTTAATAATTATATAACACAATAGAATTGTAATAAATAATATTAGAACTTTATAATATTTACGTACTAATTTTTAATATTTTTTTAAGTTTATACTATGAAATTAAAAAAGATAGAAAAAATTTTAAATTTCGAATTTGAACGTGCATTAATAATTAAAATAATATATATTGCGTGGATATAACCGTAGTTTAATATGTAACAAAAATTCTAAGAAGTATAGAGTTTTAAAAGCCTTATAGGGGTAAAATATGAGTGGTTAAGTATTATTAAAGGCTTTATTTTTTTATAATGTTAATTAATACAATTATTCAAAATTTAAAAGCGTAATATACTTTTATAATATATAGGCATCATATAATAATAGTTTATTAATGTAAAGTAGATTAAATATACAATAAAACGTTATACTGTAAGATATATTTATAAATACAAAACGGTTAAGAGAAATATAAAATTTAAGTTATATATTAATATACAATACTCGAAATCAGGTTTGATCTATACTTTAGTTATATAAGATAAATATATGCCAATTATAGGTAAATATTTAAAGTTTTATATTTGTTACAAAATTTTTAATACGGATATTTTTATCGATATTGTTATTAATATAAACATAGCATTATATCAGTTTATAAACTTTCAACGTCTTTTAATATAATTATAAGTTACTTTAAAAAGTATGTTTAAACTTATAAAACATTTAACGTATCAGACAAGCGAGCGAGCCGGACAAGCGAGCGAGCCGTTTTTGAGCACTCCGCAACAATGCACCTCAATAACTCAACCATAACACATCAAATCAACTCAAATCAATCGAATGCTTGTTTACTAACTATATCTCCAGCTTTTTTCCAAGTATGCACATTATATCAAAGCTTGTTGCGGATGCTATGTTGCTATTCCTTCCTATTTTCCCGCCCACAACCGCCCAACTTTAGCAGCTGTTAGCAGCAATTCTTTGCTACAACCTTTCTGTTAGATAAAAGACCTTATTTATGCTATATAGCAAGTATTCCTTTTTCCGAGAAACGTCTGTTTTAATCGTATAATTACGTAGGTCTCGAGTTATTGCAAAATCAAGTCTGACACGCCCTGCCATACGCCCCGGGAGACGCCCCGCGAGACGCCCCGCGAGACGCCCCGCACGGACCCCCCATGCCTCCAACGCGCTCCTAACGCACTTCCAACGCGTCCTATAACACGTTCTCCGACGTATATCTTTAACGTATTGAAGCCGGACAAGAAATGCTCGCGAATTTGGGTTCAAGATTCGGTCGAGAATAGTTATCTAATCGGTCGGCTTTGGTTCTTACGGAATGGGGGTAGTATTGGCTTAGACGCGTTAGGCGCTGGTCAGCTGCAGTCGGGTTGGCAGGAAGGAATAGTAATATAACGTCCGCAACAAGCTTTGATATAATGCGTGCACTTATCCAGAAGCTGTAGATACTGTTAGCGAAAGTTAATACGATTGATTGGAATTAATTGGATGTGTTGTGGTTGAGTTATTTGGATTGATTGTTGCGGAGTGCCCAAAAACGGCTCGCTCGCTTGTCTGATACGTTATAACAATTATAGTAAATAAAACAGCCGTATTTTAAAATGAAAATTTATTGAATTTCTAAATTAAACGAATTTAGTTTTAAAAATATAACGAAAATATAATAAGATAAATCTTATTAAATACTAATTCCTTAATTCTTGCATTATAGTCGATATTATATATATGCATTTTTAGTAGTTATATTAATTATAATTTTTTTTTTCTATATTTTCTTCGTATTTTTCGAAATTTTTCAAGTTGTATTTGCTTCTGTTATATAAATAAAAATCCGCAAGATGTATAGGGTTTTAAATAAAGATTCCGTTTTAATACCCATTTTAAATTCAAACTATTTATTTGGCTGGTAATCTTTATAATTCTTTTCACTGTATTATACTTAAAATAAAACGTTAAATATAATCGACGACATTGCCTTTTTAAGCGTAATCTTATTTTATATATAGTTAATAGCCTTTAAAGAATATGTATCTAAAATATGGGATCTTTTGTGTATTTATTCGTTTAGTTATAGACTTTCTAATATTGCGTAATTTGCGGAGAAATCGATTCAGGAAGTGGGTAAATTCAGGAAGTGGGGGCACCCCTCTAGCTGACAATATGTTCTACATCTTCCGACCGTCTGTCAGCGGGCCAAGCCTTTTGGTTATAACATTTAAGCTATCTATATAAATCGTTTAAAATGTTATAGCTGCACCCCGCACCACACCGCCACGGACAAAAGATTGGGGATTGGTCGCAATGGTTGGCGATCAACTGGGTGCTTACAGCTGTATAAGAGCTACCCCGCGCTACGGGTGACCAGGCTGTAACATGAAATGTGAAAACCATTAATAAAATATTAACTAATTTAACTACAACTGCAGTTAATTTCACAGCTTTAATTGTTACTACGTTGGCTTGATCAAAGTGTACTTCTAATCGATCTACTGTGACGGCTATGGGCTTAACTAACTATTAAACCTAGTCGTACGGTTTATGTTGGCAATGGTATCGTAGGAATCTAAGCAATAAAGCGATAATTACGTTTAGTAATAACAGATATAGATCTAGGTAACTAAGTTGTAATTGCAAGCTGGTACTATCTAAATTATAGGAAATAATAAATGTATATATATTAATCTGAACTTAAAGTGCTTAAACGGCTTAAACCTTTAAGCCCGTTAAGCCCTTTAAGCCGGCCCCTACTAACTTAAAAAGCTTAAAATGCCAAGCGCTTTAAAACCTTTAAGCCAGTTACGTGGCCTAGGACCTATATCGGAGATATCCCCTATATCTTCCGACCGTTTCTTTTTATGCTAAGTCCTTTTAGTTATAACACGATTTTCCTTTTTCCAGGATTTTTGCCCTTAAAAATTAATTTGTTTGTTGCATTTGTTTAATAAGTAACTTCCCTTTTTACATATTATTTTTTATTTTTTAACCGTTATGTTAAGTCGTATTAAAAAATAAAGATTTCGTAAACGTAATAATGCTTTAATCCTATTAAAACGAATCGATATTTTTAATTTTGTTATATCTTTTAATATATTTTGTTTTCGTTGTAAATCTAAACGGAAAATTTATAAGGTATACCCTAATTCGGGGAAATAGTTTCGTTGCGTTAAGCATGGTAGTTTTTGTAAGATATTTGGTCCTTCAGTTTTTAAATACCAACGGCTTTTAAACAAGGAGAAGCGACTAGAACGGGAAAAAGAACAGGTACGAAAGGCTTTCCGTTTCGCCGCTAATAAGATCGATCGACTTTAAAAACTGCGTAAGGTTCTTCGCTAACGCGGGGTCGAAATGTTACGTCGGGGTATCTAAGGTACGGAAGCGATGGAAGAATTTGAACGTTTGGAACGAAAGCAATAATAATTGGAAGCTGAGGTTACGTTAACGTAAATTACTTTGCCTGCTAACTGGCCACCTAGTAACCTAAACTGGAGTACTTTTATCTCTAGCGTTTCCGGCGTTGCTGGTAAAAATTTTTTAAAAGGCGTTAGGCGTTCGTAAGGTTCTTTGCAGGTTTTTAAGTGTTTTTGGAATTTAGGTAATCTTTTTACTTAATTAAATATTGGGTAAATTCCTTTTCTTTGCGTATATCCAGTATTTTTTCTGCCTTATAAATTAATGCATCTTTTATAATTTTTTTAACTTAATTGTATTCTGTATTAATTTTAATTATATTTACTACTAACTCTAATAGGGAAATATAAAAAACTGGATAAAGTTTAACGTTCGGCGGTAGCTCCAATTTATAGTTATTTTTTAAGATTTTCTTAACGAACTTGTATAGGCCGATATATTTAAAATCGAATTTTTTGTTTAATCTTTTGATTTGGATATTTTTAGTAGTTAAGTAATCCATTTCCCCTTCCGAAAAAATTAATCCCTTTAATCTTTTTTGGTTATAATATTTATTTATTTAATTACGTATAAAATTAAGCTTTAATTTTATTTTTGCGTATAATTGTTTTAGCTATTTTAAAGTAAAAATTGCTTTAACGTTAATTAATTTATCTTTATGTAAATTTCGGTAAATTTTAAGTATAAAACCAAAATCGGCAGTTACTGGCGTTATTTTAATGCTTTCGTAATAATTAATGTTATAAATTAATTATACAACTAGTAACTTTTTAACCTAATTATTTTATTCGTAATTAATATAATATCGTAAATACGTTTTTAGCATTTGGTTAATTTTTTCCGTTTATCCGTCTATTTAAGGTTTAAATATGCTGGATAATTTATAATTTAATTTAAGTTAAACTATTAAACCTTGCCAAAATTTTGATATAAAAGTAATACCTTTATTTAAAATAATTTCCGTTAGAAATCCGTAAGTACCTAAAATATATCTAAAGAAAATATATGCCAGTTATTTTACATCGGTATTTTTATTATAAAGTAAGAAATATAAGAATTTCGTAAATCGATTAATAATTACAAAGATATTATCGTAATATACTTTTATAACTGGATTTTTTAACAAAAAAAGCTTAATAATAAAGTTAAATATAATTAAATTCTATGGTCGTTCGGCGACTGGTAAAAGTTATAACTTTCCGTAAGGCTTATGTCGTCGTACCTTTATTTTGGCACAAATATCGCATTATCGTATTACCTTTTATACTATAGTTTTCATTTTAAAAAAGTAATATGTCCGTTATAAACGTTTTAAAATTTTATAAATTCTTAGGTATTTATATATAAAATATTTATATATATCCCGTATTAAGTTCTTTTATAAGTTTTCGGATACTTATATTTTATTTATTTGGTATTTTGTTAATTAATTGGTATTATATTATTAAATACGTTAATATAAGTTAATTAATATCGCTTATATCGTAATAATTCGTCGTTATTTTAGGTATTTTTTGGGTATAATATCGAAAATTATTTACTGTACTTTAACTTTAAGTTTTTCCAAGTTAGGTTATTTATTAAGTACGTTTACTTTGCCATTTTCTGAATTTTTTTGATAAATAATAACGTAATCGAATTTAAAAAAGCTTTTTAAGTAACGTAATTATTTTCCGATAAATTTTCGTATCGTAAAAAAATATATAATGTTTTTATAATCCGTATATACCTTAATTTGATATATATTACCTTTAAAGTAATACTTAAATTCCTTAAAGGCGTTAACGAGAACTAAAAATTTTTTATCGTAAATAAGGTAATTTAATTCGGTTTTATATAACTTATAAAAATAAAACGTAATCGGGTAAAGTTTTCCTTAATCGTTTCGATATTTAATTACAGCTTTTAAAACATAATCCGAAATATCGGTTTTTAGCTCGATTAATCGCTTTAGATCGTATATAATTAATATTAGTTTATTAATAAAGGCGTTTTTAATTTATTAAAAAGCTATTTTCTTTTTTAAAATTTATTTAAATAATTTATCCTTTTTAGTAAATTCCGTTAATAATATAACCATTTTGCTAAAATTACGTATAAATCGTCGATAATAATTAACGAATTTAAAGAATACTTATATTTCTTTAATATTAATAAGCTATACGTAATTTTTAACTGCTAATAACTTTTTGAAATCCATACGAATTTATTCTAGCGTAATAATATATTTTAAAAATTCGACTTTCTGCTGGTAAAAATAACTTTTTTCGGTATTAACCAAAGATTTGGCGTTTTATAACATTTATAAAACTTAATAAACGTATTTTTCGTACTTTTTTTCCGTTTTTAAGTAAATAAGAATATCGTCGAGGTAGCAAATAATAAAAATATCCAGGTATTCTTTTAATACATAATTTATTATTCGTTAAAAGGTTATTAGTACGTTAATTAATCCCATAAAGGTAATTAAATATTCGTATAAATCGTATTTCGTCCTAAAGGCTATTTTTTATTCGTATCCTTTTTTAATCCGAATTATATTATAACTATTTCGAAAATCGATAACTGTAAACAATCTTGCTTTTTGCAGGTAATCTTTTATTTTAGTAATTAATAATAACAGCGTTTTATCTTTAACGGTAATATCGTTAAGTTGTCGATAATCCACCATTAATCGAAACTTTTTTCCTTTTTTCGGTACGAAAAATATAAAGTATCCAACTGGTAATTTGAAATATCGAATTTATTTTTTTCGAAACCTATTTTCGAAGTAATCGCGGAATACATATAATTTTATATAGTTCAAGTTATATATTAAATAAAAAACGGTATTTTTGTTATTTTTAAAGATTATTTCGTAATTTTATTCGTTATATTCTGGCAATTTAATATTAAGTTTCTTACTAAATAACTTGTTATACTTATAATACTGTAAAAATACCTTAATTATTTATTTTGGTAATTTTTCGGGCGGTCGTTTTAAATCGTTATTTATTTATTTAAATTTTACTTTAAGGTTAGCAATAATACGTCGTATTTTTCGGTTATGCCCTTTTTTTTAAATATGCCGTATTACTTTTGATAATAAGGTTTCTGCCGTTTCTTTATACTTGCATTCGTTTACCTTATCGATTAAATATTAAAATCTTTCGTCGTTTGGCTTATCGTTAAAAAATAAATCGTAATTTATCTTAAAAATCTTTTAATTAATAACCGGGTTATATTGTTCCAACCATAATAAACCTAAAATCAAATCGAAGTTCTCGATGGCGATAACGTCGAAATTAATAACCTATCTTTTTCTTTCGATAAAGGTTTTAAGGTAATTAATTTTATATCGGACTTATTTATCGTTATAATTAAATGTTTAACCTTCGGCGTTTTCGACCTCGTAAAGGTATTTTTTATCCTTCCATAATAACTGTAACTTATTAATTACTTTTAAAGCGATATAATTGCTTTCTGTTACGCCGTAATTTATAAATGCAGTATATCGTTTATTTTTAATTCGTACTTATACCGTTATAAGTTTTTTTCGTACTATTCGTATTACATTTAAAACTTTCCTAAGGTATTATTATCTACTTTGGTTTTTTCTGCCAGCTTAAAGCTTTATTATAAGTAGCTTAAATTTTTTGGGCTATTTTCGAATTACTGGATTTTTTTTCCAAATCTTTTATTTTTATTTTGGATCCATTTTAACTACTGTTCTTGTCGGCGTAACGTTACTATCAAGTATTCCACTTAGTTTTGGAACGTTTTTTTGGTAATATATTTTGGCTTTAAAGTTTTCCAGTTCGAAAAGGAGCGAATTTCCTTTTATATAGCTAATCGCTTTTCTAGGTCCTTCGTAAAAGCTAACTAAATCTGTAAATCGGTAATCATTTTCTGGCAATATTTTTCTATTATTCTTTGGATCAATTTTTCCTGCGTTTGGTAATCGTACTATTCGTAATAGTACTAAGGTTTATATATAAGGCAATATTTTCCTTCTGGCTAATTCCTGGTAACTGCCAGCTCGTCGATCTTTTCCATCGTTACGGTTTCTCGTATATAGCGATATTATTTTTAATCCTTAAGATTATTTCCAGTTCGATTCTTAAAATCGAAACCTTATCGCCATATACGTATAATTCGTCGTACGATATATTCTTTTTCGTCCTCGTATATTTCGTACTGCGGTCGTCGACAGTTAACCGCATAAAGCTTTCCATGCCGATCGGGTTTTCCTGGATATAGATTTTCGTCCCATTTTCGGTATTCCTTTAGCTATACGTTAAACATTAATTAATTATTTTTCTGTTAACGTTTTTACTGTATACGGGTAGGTAACTTATCGTTATTTAGCTTTTTTTATCCTTCGTATTTTTGTAACTATTAAGTAATAATAAGTTTAATGGTTTTAATTTTTTTAACCTTTTTGGTTTTTGTTTAAGTTAGCTTTTTTGCTTTTCTTATTTTTTATCGCATTTTTGGTAAAAGGTTATCGTTATTTTTGGCGCGGATTATATTAATTATTTTTTTGTCGCCAGGTTCCTTTTTATGTTAATTTTTAAAAATTAAAACTTAATATACTTTTTTCGGGTTTTTGCATTTTTACGTAATATGTCCGGGCTTATTGCAGTTATAGCAGGTAACGGACTTTTTATTTTTCGACTAGATAACCTTTAGTTTTGTAGGTTTTGGTTAAGTTTTATAAAAGGTGGAAAACGTAAGGCGCTTTCGATTTTGGTTAGCTTTTTAGAATTTAAACCGTAGGGCGAACTATTTTCGTTGTTCTTGTCGTCGTTCAAACTGTCGATTGTCGATTTTTACAGCTTTAGCGACATATTTATCGAATACGTTAGGTCGTTCGATTTTAATAATTTCGTCTTTAATATTATTTTTCAGCTTTTTGTAAAAGACGTCGATTAAAGTATCGTTTTCGTCGTTAATCTATCCTGCCTTAAATATAAAGTTGCTGAACTCGACGGCGTACTTAAAAGTTGGTTTTTTTTATTTAAGCTGTAAAAGGTTTTATACAGCTTTTCGTTTTACGTCCGGGTTATCGAAGTTATCTTTAAGCTTTTATTCGAAGTTAACGTAACTTTCGAAAATTCTTTTAATAACCGTTTCCTAGTCGTTTTCCGCATTTTTTAAGTAATTTCGTAATATAAACTTAAATTAATTTAAAATATTTCTTTTTAAAAATCCTATAATAATAAGGATTTTATCGGCATTACCTTCGATCCTTTCCAGTCGTAAATATATTCTGGCCTGGGTTAGAAAGCTTTAAACGCTTTTTATATTATCGTAAAGTTCGGGTTTTTTAACTTTAAGTTTTAAAATAACGGCTGCTAATACCGAATCGATTAAGGCGGCGGCTTAAGCAGTAAGCTATTAAACATAGGCCTTAAGCTGCTAGATACGTTCTTATAGCTGCTGGATAAAGGTAAAAACGGTAGCTTCGGCGTTAGTCGACATTCTAATAGTATTAAATATTACTTAAAGTTTAACGGTATTACTGAACAAAAGCTTACAACGTATAACGGCTATAAGCTTAACTAACTATTAAACCTAATCGTACGGTTTATATTAATAATAATATCGTAAAAATCTAAGCAATAAAACGATAATTACGTTTAATAATAATAAATATAAATTTACGTAACCAAGTTATAATTGCAAACTGGTATTATCTAAATTATAGGAAATAATAAATATATATATACTAATTTAGGCTTAAGGTACTTAAACGGCTTAAACCTTTAAGCCCGTTAAGCCCTTTAAGCCGGCCCCCACTGGCTTAAGGGGCTTAAGGTGCCAAACGCTTTAAGACCTTTAAGCCAGTTACGTAGCCTAGGACCCACATCGGGGATATCCCCCATATCCTCCGACCGTCTCTTTTCATGCCAAGTCCTTCTGGTCATAACATCTACAGTAAGTGTGCAAAAAAAAACGCAAATAGGCCGATTTCCCTGCAAAACACTATGATTTTACCATTAAATAAATTCGCAAAACAAATAGTTTTCAATTCCATTAAAACATAATTGAATATATTAAAGCATGATTTATAAAATATTTAAAAATCGGGATTTTTATTTAAAATTTGTAAACAGTATCCGTTTTATAAGTTGGATAATACGTCAAGTCGTTATTTTACTATGGGAAAAGCAACATATTTTAGTTAATAATATTTTAAATTTTTATAAAAGATAAAGAAGCGAAAAAATACTAAAGCATTAAAATATACAATAAAATGCAAAATTCTAACTATAATGCATATTATCATATTCATAACTTTTTTTAATTTCAGTTATTTAATTTTAAATATGACATGTTTTGCGGGGAAACGGGTCTGTTTGCGTTTTTTTTTTGCACACTTACTGTAGTACATTATATTCTCCCCTTTTCATGCGACTCCCATAACCTAGCCAGTTCCGAGGGTAAACCAATGTAGCCCTCAGGCTGCGTTCCCTTCCTCGGAGACACGGCCCTAAAGTACCTAGGTGTCATCCTCCCCGGCTTAAGAGCACTCAACAGAAGTTTCTGGTCGGCAAGGTCTAACCTTAAGATCCTCCTGACGTACTGGTCTGGGGAATAAAACAACCCAGTCCGATCCTCGAATAAATACTTTTCGTCCCTCGCTGGGTCGTGGCTTATGTTTAACGCCTCTACCATGAGCTTGGTAACTTCAGGTCCATTATCTAGCGCAATGTGGAGGACCGACTGCTTGTTATGATTCCGCCAGCTGATATCGGTCTCTGAAGCTAGGAGCTTCATCGTAACCTTTTGCCGATGGGTCCAACGTCCCTCCGTGTTGGCGATCACACAATCGGGGGCTCGTTTGGCACTGCAGGCGACTGCCAGTGGGATAAGGAAGTTGTAGTCCTCCAGATCTCCATTGTTGGGATCCCATTTGCTCGCGTGAAGTAGCCAGCCAACGAATTTAGGCAGCGCCAGTTGAGCCGCGAAATGCAGGGCTCCCTCGGTGTGGTCATCTCCGCATTTCGAAAGGACCTCGACAAAAGCTTTGAAGTTGCCAGATACCAAACACGCAACAACCAGATTCAGTTTGGCCACATAGGGGAAGCATTCCAGTTCATCAGATATGTGGTATGCCGATGTGACTAGAGAACCGAAATCCTTCCCATCCATGACGTGCTTCGTTATATTGCCTCTGTCCAGGTTGAGTAGAGCCTTCAGGACCGGGGCGCGTGTCTGGTCCAAGACACAAGCAAAGGCAGCAGACAATTTTGTCCGCGATGTTGCGTACGCCGGAAGTACTGTACCTCTCGTCAACGTAAGACTGGTGGAGCAGAGACGCAGTGAACTAACCTGCTTTCTGTCCTCGTTCAAGGAGCACAAGAATGGCGTCAGTTTCGATTCTCGGGGACTTCGTAATGAGAGCCCAGATGAGGAGCGTACAGTCCTCAGCTTCCCATCCTGGGCCAAGGCGGTGCCTGGTATTCACTGATACCGACGCGCCGTTGTCGAGCAGCAGCCTCAGAAGCGAAGTTCCCTCTGGGAACTTTCGCAAGCATTGCAATACCAGATCATCCTCTTTAATGGTTTCCCGCTCTGTCTGTTCCTCGAGGCATATTCGTAGCCATTGCACAATTTCCATTTCGTCCTTCAAGTGATCTAAGAGTGCCTTCAATACCACGGGGGATTTCCCTTGTTTGCTAAGAGCTCGAAACTCGGGTTTTGCTCCCGCTTTGGCGGCTATGAGAAAGCATTGAGCATTATCCCTGTTGGGATCAGCGCCGTTTGCGAGGAGCAATCGTATCAGAGCTAAGTCGCGCTGGCGGCTTTTGAGATTGTCAACAAGAGCGGAGTAAATGGATGAGCTGCTGATCCCAGTCTTTCTTTGCAGCAAACGGCGGTAGAGCTCAAGGCGTGCGTCTGAGCTAAACGCTGAAGTCTTCCATAGAAGGTCGAAAACGTGACAGGCTGTTTCATCGTCCGTTATGTATTGGCTCAGCAGTTTCACTGAATAGAGCGAGTTGGAGCGAAAAGCCATGGTGAATGCCTCGCCGTTCTTGTATCTGACATCTGCGCCATGCCGGAGGAGGAGCTTTGGCAACGACAGATCCTCCAGCTTACCAGCACTAACCCAGTCCAGGAGGGCTTCAGAAACCTCGACATTAGGGATGCCGTGTTGTTGAAGTAGATGCTCAAAGACCCAGTACCTCCTATCAGGATGAATCAAGGCGTTTCGAGCAAACCTGAATGTCTTGGATTGTGTTGTGCCGTCCTTTGTGCCTTCGACAAGAACCCCGAATAAGTCACGAGACGAATTTTGTACAGCGTCCTTGAGTGTCTCGAATCCCACTTCAGCACCACGGTTCAAAAGTGATTTGGGAAGTCGTATGCATTTTGGGGCACTCGAGATGGAATCGGTCAACAGTTCCGACATGGCTTTCTTGGAAGGCTTTCGAAAATCGAGAATCCGTTCAACGACCTGTTGCTTTTGATCGCCGCCAACGGTTGACTTTGCTGCTGCAAGGCATGCCTTTTTGAAATGAAAACTGGCAGCCTCTAGTGATAGCAACATGTTTAGGATGCTGAGGGACCCTGCTGCGGCCGCTGCTTGGATTGCTTTGCCTTCAAAATCGTCTATAGCTTTATGGCGGATGAGGACCTTTAATCCCTGGCTGTCGCCAGCTAGGGCAGCATGGGTCTCTTGCAGAAGTTGATCGGATTGCCCGATCTCAATCGAGTACGCCTTTTCTAGCAGAGACTCCATGATGTCAAGCTGGACGCTTCTGGCTTTGACTTTTGTAGCCTCCATGAAAGCCCTTCTCAAGGACACGGTGCTTGGGTTCCATGAGAGAATCTGAGTCAGAAGACTGGTGTTTCTTGCTCCAATAGCGATACGGAGGAGGGACCCATCTCCTACTTCAACGTCCAGGCCATAGCGAAGGAAACAGGGAACGATCTCAATCATGTTCGGATTATCTTTCATCGCCAGGGAATTCCATGAGGCCTTCAGGAGAGTGGCAGAAGATGGAGCGGTGCGAAGTAGGATCTCAATGACAGGTAAGCTGTAGTACTTCGGGTCAACAGCCCTGTGTAGCAAATCCTTTGCTGTGACTTGGGTTGGTGGGCACTTGGTGCACAGAATTTCTAGGAGTCTGATATTGGATGTTTGGGCCGCGTGGAAAAAACAGACACCGCTGTCACGGTTGGCGTCGGCACCATTGTTCACCAGAAGTCGCACAGTATCCAGTTCAGAACTTTGCACGGCGCTCAAGAGGACTAGATCCACTGGAGGACCCCTAGCCCCCTTTTCCAACAACAACTCTATCATCTCCATTATCACATTGGGCTCGTAGGTGTTCCTCATCCTGTACGCAATAGGAATAGCTTCGGATAAGGTGTAACACCCCACTTCAGCATCGCACAGCATTCTGAGGACGGGCACGTTGCCCTTTCGTGTCGCTACCAGGAGCGGATTCGAATATCGCGCGCCGCCGTCGACTGGCGCCTCATGTTGGAGGAGAAGCTGAATCAATTCAACATCTGCTTCGGCGTCTTCAGAGACTGCTCTCTGCAGCGGTACTGCGAGTTCTGGACCATGAACCCCTTTCTTGAGAAGAGCCTTCATTGCTTGCAGTCTGTTGGACTTTGGTTGGAGCAACATCGCATCGGGAATGGCGAACGAAAGGGTATCTGGAGAGCACCTGCAATGGAGCAAAAAGTTGAGAATGGCGAAATCTGCTGTTTTCAACGCTGCTCGTACAGCAGATGCCTGATCGAATTCAATCGAGGCGCCGAGACGAACCAGTGTACCAATGAGCTTCTTTTCCCTTCTTCTCACAGCACGAGCCAAGTGCCAGTCCAGCGACTCGCCTGCAAGTGGCCCTCTAAGGCTGAAAATACCTAAAAGCCGCAGTAGATCGCCCTCTGAGATGGGGCCTGGGACGTGTTTCAGCAATGGCGAGAGCGGCGAAGATATGTTGGCGATTTTGAGGATCTCGAGCATCTCAAAGTCTAACGTCGTGATGGCCCAAAGCAGCGCGTTGTTAGGAGAGATATCTACAGTGACACCTGCAGTCACGAAAACCTCGACTAGGGCAAGGGTTCTGGCTTTAACCTCCCTCATCAATTGTTGACGCACAACCGGTTCATCTTCCACCAACCCAGCCTGAGCAAGCATCGTGAAGAATTTCAATCTCTTCTGGCGATGCTCAACCCAAGACGCCAGCTCGCAAGCCCTTTGGCGGATTGCTGAAAAGTTGTTGTCTGGGCCTGCGTAGGCAAGAATGATTGCTGTAGCTTGAAGATTCTGTGACAGTAATGCTTTCAGGAGCAGCGATCCGCAAGCCACGTCGGGTCGGTGGGCCAAGCAAAGTAGAAGGATGTGAGGAGATCTCAACCTTGTGATTTCTGGCTCTAAGCAATAGCGCCAGGCGTCTACGCTCATCGCGTTGGATGGGGCTGACAGCAGCAGCTTTGTAAGAGCGACATCGTTCAGGCGTACATGCTTTCTGATGGCTTCTTGGCAGTCCGACGCTACAGCACCGAAACCGAGGAGCAGCGCAATCGTGGCCATAAAGCGCTTAGACAGAGCGATACTGAAAGCTCGGTCCAAGGCATCTTGTCCTATTTGAGCCTGGCATAGAAGGCGCACATACTGCAAGTTATCTTGGCCAGTAACGATATCTAACCATGTAATTCTTGGAGGAGCGGAGGTTAAGAACGACGTTCTGTTTTTTGTTCCCTTCTCGGCTTTTGAGGAATAAAGGCAGCGCCAGAGTTCCTCGAGAGAGGTCTGGCAGGCATGCGCCAGCAGTGCTTGCGCAACACCGGGTGATGGGAGCGGTGCGTTGCAGATGAGACTTTGGAATGACTTGGCGACTTCATACTTGGTGAAAACCAAATTGGATCCATTGCGTGCAGCTTTCTTCCTTTTCTTACTGCGAAATACATCTCTCAGTTGCGTTTCTGGTGCTTGATATCCCGGCTCACGGATGCGTTGTTGCACGAGCAAAGCTCGTGCTGTCTCAGGGGCGGTCGGGAGCGAGGCCTGGAAATCAACGGCTGCAGGCGGCACAGTCAGCTTCGGGATGCGTTCCGCGGGCAAAAGTTCGGCCTGCTCAAGGAGAGCCGCAACTCGACTGTCATCCGGAATTGCCGGCCCCATCGTTACAGGGAAGCGAACATTGGCCAAATCCTTTGAAGCGACATTGAAGGCATTCAACAACAGAGAACAAGATGTTGAGTAAAGAGAAGAGAAAGCTGGTCTCGCAAGAGCGGGCTGACTCTCACTGTTAGGCCGCGAAACCAGTCCCCATGGTGGCTAAGGTCTTGGCTTACTGTTACTTGAGTTAGAATGCGAGGACCTAAAGGAGGGTTATTCTTATAACGGATAGCAAATCCTTCATAAAGCAGCTGTGGGCAATGCAAAGCAAACCGTTATTAAAAGTTAAGTTGCCAATAAATGCAAGATGGATAATCTGGAGTGTAACACCGGGCATTGTTAGAAGGTCCACGCCCCTTTCCTCCCCCCAAATTTTCAAGTCGCACCATTGGTTCGTTTAGCATACTGGCGCCTGTGGTTATTTGTCAATGGTCGCCATCTTTATCTAAGAGGCCTGCACTCAGCAGTTGTATCAAACCCCCGCAGGAAAATGCACAAGGCGCGTGTCCCGAAGCCATTGGGCGGACTTTTTTTGCGCCTAGACATGACTCCTGATCCAAATCTGGTATATTATCCATGGCCTATCTCACGCTTCTCAGACAATCTTTGCTGTGAACCGGAGACTTCATTCTTCTCTTACCTGCAACATGGCTTCATCTCCGCCCCCGCCTCCGCCTCATACGGCAAAATCGGCCTCGATATCGCGCTCCTCGGCTTCGAGAGAGGAAATGAAGTCCCTAGCAGACTCTATGCTGCTTGCCTCGCTGTCTAGTAGTAGGGCCTCGAACGCTGTGTCCCCTTCTTACTCCGGAAATGCCTCGAAGCGTTCTGTGTCTGATAGCCTGCCCCGTGGCATTGATGACCGATCTGCCTCACTCCGCTCAGGGGGTCCCATACTCACGCCTGGAAGCTCTACCAGCGCCTCAATAACACGTGAGCAGCTGCGGGCGTCGCTTCACAAGGGCAGCCAGTCAATGTCAAAGTCCAGCTTTGGCTTGTCGAAATTGAACTCCGACTCCTTGTCGAAGTCAAGGTTGGACTCCATGTCGAAAGCGAAGTCCGCCAGAGTTGGTATGTCAGCAGCTGACTCCAGGTCCAAGGTGAGCCAACTTAAGCGCGACATTGAAAAGGCAAAAGCCAAGATAGCACATCGCAGCACATCAGGACTGTTCAAGGCGGCCGTTTCAACTGACTTGCTCTTCCTCATCGACACCACGGGATCCATGTTGAGGTACATTGAAGAGGCCAAGAATCAAGTGAGGAGCATCGCAAATGATATCCACGAGGCCTTCCTCAATGAAGCTGAGGTGCGCATCGCTGTGATTGGTTACAAGGACCACGGGGACTCACCCAACATCCAATTTCTGGACTTTACTACGTCTACTGAACAAGTCCACGGGTTTCTGGGCGAGCTTGAAGCCGATGGCGGCAAGGACATCCCTGAAGATGTCCTTGGCGGAATACAGAAGGCGTTGAGCGCGGCATGGAAGCATCAGACACGCTGCATCGTCCATATCGGCGACGCTCCACCGCACGGCCGCACTCTACACGACCTGAACGATTCTGACGATGACTACATCACTCCAGGTAGTGAGCCGCACCGTCTGACCTACGAACCACTGCTTCGAAAATTGGTCCAACTCAACATTAACTACGCCATGCTCCGAATTACATCCCAGACAGATCGCATGGCGTTGGTGTTTGCCAATACATATGCTGAGCACATGGCAGAGGTCAAACTGTACCCTTCCAACGAATACTACCGTGAGCACCTGACTGGCAAAGCCGGTGGCTCATGGAGTGGAACACGCTCAAAGCTCAACGCAGACGCCAAACTGCAATTCGAAGAGTCGTACTTGGGCACTACCTACAGCGCCCTGCGGCATCTGATCGTCAAAGCGGTCACCGCTTCGGCTTCTCGCACCGCTACTCGCCTCGCGAAGACAAGGACCATGGTAAGGCCAGGAGACTTCAAACCTGGCATGGTGTCCTACCTCATATCTATCCATGAGGAGGAGCCTGCTAAAGACGATATCTCTTTAGAGACTACACCACCAGAATGGAAGAGGAAAAGCTGGCTCGATGATACCCTGCAAGTAGAAGGCTTCTGTCCTGATGTGGTTGTTCATGATGCCAAAACGCTCGGCAACATGATGGCGCACGATGATACCATCAAGCTCAGCGTCGTGGAACTCACCATCTACGCTCGATCCAAACCATTCGCCCAGGGCGCAACCCGGGTAGCGTCATACGCTAAGACTGCCTTCTCGACCAATAAATTCGTCGTTAAGACATTCAAGAAGTCGGGCGGCAACAAAATGGAGCACCTAACCGAGGACATGCGGGCACAGGCCTTGTGCAAGGCGTTCGCTCTTGAATTCAACGCGCTCCTTGGATCTGGCCACGAGCCGCTTGATTTCATTGTGACTACAGCTCTAGAGCGGAAGGGCACCAGAGGGAACGGGTGCATCTCACTGGAGCCGTACATCGCCGGGGAGTACATCAAATACAATAGCAACGGCGGCTGGGTCAACGAATCCTCTGACCCCTTCAATATGGCGGCGCAGGCTTTCTCCCATTTCACCTTTGAGCGGTCCTGGGGTTCGTTGCTTGTAAGTGATCTGCAGGGAGTGGGCCGTAACCTGACCGATCCTGCGATCCACACGAAAGATGAAAAACGATTCACGCTTGATGAGAACAATCTCAACGAGGAAGGCTTCAAGTTCTTCTTCATGTCGCACGAATGTAATGCCATCTGCCGTAGACTGGAGCTGCAGACCACTCGAGAGCAGTGCGTCACAGGCAAGTTCCAGTTTAGAGAGAATTGGCCCACCATGGACACCACCGTGTGCTGCTCCAACAAGTTGTGCCGCAAGATCGTCCAGCTCTCAAAAGCTCACAAGTCCTCAACGTACCCAGGTCATCATTGGTGCGATGGGTGTTGGCCTCAGCTGCAGTCGTCGATGGATAGGTACTCCTGCGCTGAAGAGGTGCCTTACCACGAATTCGATGTATCTAAATTCTTCTTCGAGTCTCAAGGGCAGGCAATGCCGCAGAAGTGCCCAGAGCATCGAGAAACGGACCCTTCCGTATCGAGTGCCGCGACGGTGGGTGGAAGCTTGTGGAACAGGTCGAAGTCTTTTGACTTTTCGAGCAAAAAGAAGTCCGTCTCTGGAAGAGCTTGGGGTTGAGCGATATTAAGTCTATACTGCAGGTCGCATTACGGGGTTGGGATGGCTTGTTGGTATGGGAGTATGAGGCATATGGAAGATAAAGGCATTCTCCGTTGGATGTGTATTATCAGCTAGCAGGGGGTGCACTAGCACCCCATATACGGAAAGGCTCCCTCTGATCGGAACATATAGGTTCCGTGTCTAGACTTCATAAAAGAGGAGTGCGCGTTCTAGATTACCTCATTGAGATCAGGCCCTATTTTTGAGGTTGGAGCTGCGCCTACGGCGCAGCCGTAGCTAGCGCTTTTGATCAAGAAGTAGCTGCAAGGGTTAGATGTATCGACTAAACCTTTTTAAGAAGAAGCTCCACAGAAATAACAAAAGCTTAAAAATAGGGCCTGATATCAGGTTGAAATTTTTCGGCCACGTCTAGTACTGCTCCATACAAATTTTCCAAAATTTATCTGAAAATTGGCAAATATAATAACAATGAAAATTTATTATAAAATAACAAAAAATAGAGTTATATGCAGCTTTAAAAAGGCTTTTTAACCATATATATAACTCCTAGACCGAGATTAATTGGGTAAAAATATAAAGAAATAAAGTTAAAAATTACGATTAGTACCGACCTTTTAACCGGAACGCTCTTATAGCTACGATAACGCAACCACCGCATACATCATTTCGCCATAGGCCTTCCAAGGGTAATTTAGTATAGGAGAAGCCCGTCCAGCTATTCTTTTGGCCGTACGGGTTGTAGTTGTTGCGTCGCAACCATAAAGGCGTTCTGGTTAATTAAGTCTGGGACCTTTTTAAGGCTGCAACAACGCAATTACCGCGTATATCATTTTACCATGGGCTATTCAAGGGTAATTCAATATAGGAAAAGCCCGTCCAGTTATTTTTTTAGCCGTACGGGTTATGGTTGCTACGTTGCAGCCATAAAGGCGTTCCAGATAATTAAATTTAGAACCTTTTTAGGGTTACGACGTAATAACTATAACCTGTAGGGCCGAAAAAAATTAATATACGGGCTTTTCCCATACTAAATTACCCTTAAACGGCCCACGGCGAAATAATGCACGCGGTAGTTACGTTGTTGCAGCTTTGAAAAGGTCCTGGATTTAATTAACAGAAAAGCCTTTATGGTTACGACGTAACAACCATAACCTATACGGCCAAAATAATAGCTGGACGGGCTTTCCCATATTAAATTACTCTTAAAAGGCCTATGGCGAAATGATCTACGCGGTGGTTACGTTATTGTAGCCCTAAAAAGGTCTCGAACTTGATTAACCGGAAAGCCTTTGTGGTTGAGACGCAATAACGACAGCCCGTATGGCCCAAGAAACTGCTGGACGGGTTTTCCCTATATAATATATACCAGGGAAGGCCGGTACATAATGATACGGCTTATAGTTGTGCTGTCGTAACTATAAAGGCGTTACGGTTACCTATTTCCCCGTAGCTAAACTTAACCATATAAGCTGCAATTTTTATTTAAGAAAATTAAAAAAACTCCTATATGCTTATTAGCTTATATTTAACGCATATAGTTAGGTTCAAACTTGAAGGGCTAAAATTGGTTGCATAACCAAAAAAAAGATTAATAATTTTATTAAGAAAGTGTAAAACAATAGCGTTTTCGCGCAACTTGATCTCAGGCCTCGCTGGCTCGTTACGGGGATTTGGGTTTTGATTGGTTAATTTTTAGCGTTGTGGAGCTGTACTTGAGTGACTTTGAAGAAATTGGAGAGCCAGCAGAGGCCTGAGCTAGCTGAGGTAAGTTCTAGAGTGCCTGCAGCTTACCTCAGCTAGCTCAGGCCCCGCTGGCTCGTTCTCCATTTTCTTCAAAGTCACTCAAGTACTACTCCACAACGCTAAGAATTAACCAATCAAATCCCAAATCCCCGTAACGAGCCTAGTTTTGAGGTTTTGTTATTTCTGTGGAGCTTCTTCTTAAAAAGGTTTAGTCGATACATCTGACCCTTGCAGCTACTTCTTGATCAAAAGCGCTAGCCACGGCTGCGCCTGCGGCGCAGCCCCAACCTCAAAAATAGGGCCTGATCTCGATGAGGTAACTGTAACGAACCTGTCATACGACCAGCTGGAGGTATAAGCAATATCCGAAAAGGGGTTCTTGATTTGTAGGTAATAATAGGACGAAGAATGATTTAGCAGTTTGTTTGTTAAAGAAATTTGCGGACTTTTCCCTTAATCGAAGAACGTTACCTTTAATTGAAGACTTAGATTGATAGCTAAAGAGCGAATTTATCTGGATGCTATTTACATAAGAAATTATTGGTATATATATATTCTTTTGATTTTGCAGTTATGGTAAATGTGTTTGGATATGTTTTATATCCAACAAATCCAAGCATATTTTCCCATGGTAGTTGTGGATGGATGTATTCCATATTTATCAAATCCAAGTACAATTAGGTATATAAGGTTTTTAGTCGAGATTTATCCGTTGCATCCAAGACTTTTAGAGCCATTTCGACAATCCTTTTGGCATATCCTTTTTCCACATTAGTTAGACGTAACATTATTTTTTTCCTTTTAGGATTTTTTGTCTTAAAGTTAAAACAGGTAAATATATTTCCTCCTTTTTGATTTTTTTATATAATACAACTTTTGTTTTATAATGTCGAATCGGACTGCTAAGCCAAAAGGGCGTTTTCGTCCAAATTAAAAATTATCCCGTGAAAGTCGGGTTACTTGGCTTGAAAAATTTGGCGATAAGCATTATTTTTATTTTTCGTATATTTGTTTCGAAGAAACAAATTGTCGGTTTGCCGCTGGCGTTTCTTTTTGTAAAAATTGTTAACGCCGTTAACGTCGAACCTATAACGTGGCGATAATAAATTTTTTAAACCGAATAACTTAGAAATAAAAACGTTTTCAAAAGAAGTAACGACAGGTAAAGGATTAATTACTAATCCTTTAAAAACGGGTTTAAAAAGAAATAGATAACCTGCGTTAGCGCTAAAAAGAAAAATTGCAGGCGTCCGTTGGTCGGTTAAAGCAGTTAAGGCTTTAGCAGGACCTTTTGAAACGTCGGGCGATAAAAATGTTAAACGACAATTTCGAATTAGATTAACTGGAAGAAAAAGAAAGAATAGAAAATGAACGGCGACGGGCTGCTACCGCGCAAGCATAATTTGTTTCTAAGATTAACGGGATAATAAAGGCGTTTATTTTTTTCGATTAGGACGTTAGGGAGTTAAATTTGGATATTGGGCTGTTGTTACCTGCAACCTTAGTTGCGTTAAAGACGGTCGGTTAGGATTCTGGCAGTAAAACGTTTTAACTAGGTTCTTTGCGTTCGTTAAGTATTTAAAGAGTTTCCAAGTATTTTTTCGTATAAGTAATCCTTTTATTTAATTAGATATTAGACCTTGTTTTTAATTATCCTGGAATTTAGTATTCGTTTAATTTCGTACTTATGGTTATTTTTTTCGATTTCCAAACTGGTTTTTAACGGGGCGTTTTTAGGTGCTAGTTTAAATAAAGAAATATAGCAAATAAGGTATATTTCTATCGTTTTAGGTAATGACAGTCGGTAGTTAGTTTTGGAAATAACTTTATCAATTTTAAACGGATTAAGCTTTTTAAAATCGAGCTTGTTATTAGGTTTTTTTATTCTGATTTGAGAAATGTTCGAAGTTGCGTTTTATTTTTGGCGTAGCAAATAAAATTTTTTTTCGACAGAATTAGTTTTTTAATTTTTTCCTTATTATAGTATTGGGTTATCCTTTGTTAAAGGAATCGTAATTTATTCTATAGGCGGATCTGTATTATCTGGATTTTAACTATTACCGTTTTTGCTCGCAAAACCTTTGCGGTTAATTTTGGAGCTTTATTTAATAGCTATTTTGGTCTTTAAGTTTCTGCTTGGTAACCATATACCGCTGTATAAGAAAAAATACTTATATCTTCGTTAACTGAGATATTATAAATTATTTAGGCCAATGGAAAAAATTTAACCCAGTTATCTTGCTAGTAATTGATATAACTTTTTAAGTATTGTTTTAACGTTTGATTTAAACGTTTTATCTGTGTACTGTTTATAGGTAATATACTGTAAAAAATTTAAGTTTGGCGTTTATTTGCTTAAAAAAGCTAGTACTAAATTTTGATGTAAAAAGCTTATTTTTATTTAAGATAATTCTTTTTGGTATCTTATATTTAGCGAAGTAATATCGGATAAAGGCGTAAGCTAATTATTTTGCCGTTACGTTTTCTTTAAAAGGTAAAAGTACTTATACTTAGCAATTTTATTAACGATTACCTATATTTTATCATATTAAACTTTAATGACGGGATTTTTTAATAGGGGTAAACCGGTAATAAAATCCTAAGTAATGGTATTCCAAGCCTTTTTTGGAATATCTATAGGCCATAAAAGTCCATAACGCTTATATTGGGCTACTTTTGCTTTGTTGTAAATATTATAATTTTTAATTACCTATTCGGTAATTCGTCGAAGTTTTGGAATGTCGTATTTTTTTCTGCAATTGTTTAATAGTTTTAAAGATACCTTAATCTCCGTATAACGGATTTTCGTGGAATCTTTTCGCAAATTGCTTTTATTGGTTTTGCAGAATGTAAATTTTGCTATAATATAATAGCTAGTATTTAGGTTATTTATTTAATTATTATACTTCTTTTTACTTTTTTTTATTATAGGAATTTCGAAATTTCGTCAAAAGTTTCAAGGTAGGTTGCTTTAATATTTTACATAACTGTAAGGTACTGTCCTTAATTTGTTAAAATATTTGCATTCGACGTTTTGAAACCTTAAAGTCGTAATTCTTTGTGCGACTTAAGATATCTGCTTGGATATTTTTTTTCTCTTTGATATGGTAGATTCGGAAGTTGTATTTCGATAAGAAAATTATCTAAGTTTCGTAGCGTTTATTTAGTTCTTAAATCGTTATGAACCGGGCAAGGTTTTTGTAATTTGAATAAATATCGAAAGGGTTTTTAGTTCCGTTGAAAAAAGGTTCCCATTTTTTTTTAAAAGCGTTAATAATCGCTAGTAGCTTTTTGTCGTAAATCTTATATCGGAATTTTACGTTTCGAAAAGCTTTGGAATAATATATTACTAAGTACCATTTCCTATTATCTTTTTGTTTCTTTAAAATTACGCCTAAGATATAATCTGAAGTATTTATCTTTAAGCGTTTCTTTTTGTCCTCGTTAAGTATTTTTATTATTAGCACTTTGGTAATTTCGTCTTTAAGTAGTTAAAAAAATTTTGGGCTTTTTTTGGAAGTTCGAATTTTTTTTCGATATCATTTTTAATAGTAAATTTCGTTAATGGTTTAACAATATCTTTATATCCCTTGATTAAGTTGCATACGTAACCCGTAAATCTTAAAATTTGTCGGATATTTGTAACGGTTATTTTATTAAAAATAGGCCAGTTTTTGATTGTTTTTAATTTGAAATTTTGGATTTGAATTTAACCAGGGGTAAAGATAAATCTTAAATAATTTAGCTTCTGCGTATACCATACCTTTTTGGCTGGGTTAATTCGGATGTGTGCTTTATTTAAAGCTTTAAAAACCTAAAAATATACTTTTTATATTTTGCTAGCGTTTCGGAATAAATAAGGATGTCGTCGAGGTAGACAAAGATATATTTATTTAGGAATTTCCTGAACATAGTTATAATTAGGCGTTAGAAACTGGCAGAGGCGTTAGTAAGTTTTAAAGGTATAATTCGGTATTCGTAATGCTCGTATATCGGTCGAAAGGCGGTTTTTTTTTTCTTTTCTTTAGTTATTTTAATATGGTGTAACCGTTTCGAAAGTTTAATGTAGTAAATTATTTGGCTTTGTTCGCGTTTTTTTAAGGTATTTATTAAGGTTAAGGAATAGCCGTTTTTGATGGTGATATCGTTTAGCTGTTGGTAATCGACTATACGTCGATAAACCGGATTTTTATCTTAGTCGATTTTCTGCTTGACGTCCTTGATTTTGGGTACCATAAATATAAGATATCCTACGGGAAATTCGGATGGTTAAATATAACTTTTCTTTAGGTTTAATTGGATATCTTTTTATAAGGCCTTTGCCTTTTTTGGATTTATATGCTAAATGTTGTAAAGCTTAGAATAATGTTTTTTTAAATAGATATACGATAGTTTTATTGTTTGTATAGAAGTAATTCGTAAATTTTTCTAATTTTAAAAAGTTATTTAAATCGTTGATATTTTAAGGGTATTGTACTGGCAATGTTTGATATTTTGGCTCTTCGGATAATATAACAAATTTCTTTAAACCTTTTTTTAATAGAAGTTAATTTATGGTCCTAAAAAATTTAACGAGTTTTCTAATTAATTAATGGATTACTGGAATTAAGCTATGGCATTTCCAGAATAATATTATAATCTGATAAATCGGCGATATCCAACTAAAATGCTTTTAGTACCTTTGGATTTATATTGAAAGTTTTTCGGTTTTTTTAAAATTTCGTTCATTATCGTACTATAAAAAACTTTTATTAATTGACCGTAATTTGTAAAACTTTAACTTATACTTCCAAAGAATATAATGTTTTTCGGCTACGGCTAACGAAATAAAGTTACTTTCTGCCTTAAAGTTAATTATAGTTTTAAAGGTTTGGCTTTGGTATTAAATAGGAATTTCGATTTAGCTTCGTAATCATTTTCTTATTTTACATAAGATCTTAATTCGTAAAACTTTTCGATATCTTAATTTTGAAAACCTTTGCCTTTTTTAACTTCGTAATTTCATTTGCTAAAAGGCGTTTTTATTCGCGGAATTTCTTAATTGCGTATTTGGTATACTTGTTATTTATATAAGTATACCATTTTCGCTAACTAATCTAACATTTCACTTTAATAACTTTTACCTTTAACGTTTAAAAAGGTTTTCGATTCAAAGTTAAAATTTTTACGGGGTTTGTTCCTATATTTAAAAGTTTATGCATTAAATATAACATAAAGGTATAACATAAACAACCTTAAGCAATAACTTTTCGGCTTTAATCCGATTCGGGGTGCAAATAATAAAATCGGAAGTATTCGGGCCATCGGGAGATTTCGATGCCTTTGTAATCGTTATTAAGCTTTGTAAAGGTTTTTTCGTTTTAATCGGGTTAATAATCGTTATCGTTGTAAGCCGAAAAATGGAAAAGTCCGTACTTATTAATAAAGTTTTGTTTAAGCGTTTCGGTTTTAAGATATACCGCCCGTTTTAAAGGTTCGCTGGATTTAGGAGTTTTTTGCCCATGGTTATCGGAGCGCATTTCGTTATATTCGTGCTATATTTCGCACTTTTGCATATCTAAATAACATTCGCATCCTAGCTTTATAGCTACCTTAGAAGCTGGTTGTCCGAGATAATATTTGTAAATTTTGACGGTTTGATTCTGGCAAATCGGGTAACGCTCGTATTTTAGATCGCCGCTTGGTTTATAGTAGGTCGTCGCAATGGTATATTTCTGTTAGAAAAAAGTAGAATTAACTTCCTTTTTTTTCGCTTTCACTATTTGTTTTTTGTTCGGCCGTTTGAGCCTTTTTTAGGGAATTCTTTTTTTCCTAAGGTTCCTTTTAACTGGGAAACGATATTCGTTTTTGTAATGGCCTTTCTTATGACAGTTGAAATATTTAATATTTAACTTATTTTTTTTTTAGTTTCTTTTAAAGTAATATTTACTTTTTCCTAGGCTTTGTTTTTGTTTTTACTTCTTTAGAATTTGTTACTAGAGCTTCCATCGTCCCTTTTTCTATTAAATCCTTTTTTCTAAAAAAAACCTGTTAAAAGTACGTTTGTCGGTAATAATAACTTTATTAATATAATCCTGGAATAGCTTTATTTTGGATACTTTATATATTTCATCTTTAACTTATAACTTTAGACTATCGTAATAAGGGTAAAAAAAGTACTTTCCGGTAGGTAAAAAGTTGCTATAAAGCAATTAAATTCCGTTATATACTTAGCCGCTAATTTTATTTACTGGAAAAAGTGTAGCCTTTTAACGGCATTTTATTACTTATTTAAGTTTTCAAATAAGGCTTATATTTGCTTTTCGAAATGTTCGTAATCATTAAAGATATAATTAATAAAGTTGGATAATTTGTTAAGGTAATTTTCGAAGTAATTCTTCATAATTGGCTGGAACCATTAAAAAATCCTTCGTGCAAATAATTAAAAAATAACTAATACCTTTTAATAATCTTTTTTTTTAAAAGTTTTCTAAAAACCTAAAGTAAAGTTTAGCCTAAACCAAAAATCCTTTTATATTTGTAATACTGTCGTAGAGTTTTAAGGGGGTTAGTTTATAACTTTTAACTTTTACCATCCCATAATGAACAAAGGATGGAATAATGTTTTCGCGGGATTAATTTGCGCCAAATAAATGCAATATCGAAAACCTTTACTGTCGAGCGAGTTTAACACTTTCCCTTTTTACCGCCTAAAGTTTAATTATTAAGGTATGTAACTTGTCGTTAATCGTAAGTTCTTTTTCCTTACCTTTCGGGCTGTCGATTCCTTTTTTTCCTTTTCCGGTTCGTTTTCCTAAACCTTACTGGCTTCCTTGGAAGCCGAAAAAGGTTCTCCTTAAAACCGAATATTAACGGGGGCCATATTATCGATTAAAGAAAGGATTTCTTTTAATAAAAGGTAAAATGTTTTAATCCAAATATTAATCGCTTGCTAATAAAGGCGATCGGGTATATCGTTTACTTTTTAAACGCTATTCTGTAATATCGTTTTTACTGGGTTCAGGAAAGCTTATACCTAACTAGGCCTTAAATTATTCGTGGGCTATTAATTAAGAAATTATCAAAATGTAACGAACCTGTTATACAACTACCTGGAAGTATAAGCAATATCCGAAAAAGGATTCTTAATTTATAAGTAATAATAAGATAAAAAATAATTCAGCAGTTTGTTCGTTAAAGAAATTTGCGAACGTTTTCCTTAATCGAAAAACGTTACCTTTAATTAAAGACATAAATTAATAGCTAAAAAGCGAATTTATCTTAATGTTATTTATAACGTGCCACACCATTGAACGGTCCAAACCATTGAACGGGCCAATTTTGCATACATTCCAATTACTTATCTTCAATTGCCCATTTTTTAACACCAATAATATGGAACGACTTACTAAACAAGGGAGAATGAACTTAGCCATTCAGGCTAAGAAACGAGACCCGAAACTTAGTTATGCGAAACTTAGTTCTATATATGAAGTTACTTTATCGACCTTGAAGGCCTAATATCGCGGTAGATGCGCCCGAGCCGATATTATCCTTTCCTTGCAGAAATTGACGGCAACCGAAGAAAAATCGATTGTCGACCGAATCCTCGACCTAGATACGCGAGCGTTTTCTGTTCGGTTTTAGCATGTTGAAGATATGGCAAATTTATTGCTTGCCTAACGCGTTACAGAACGCGTTGGAGTTAACTGGGCGTCGAGATTTATTAAACGGCAAAAAAAACTTTAAACGCGTTTAAATCGGAAAATCGATTATTAACGGATCTTATCCGAGAATCCAGAATTATTTCGCAAATAGTTCGAGCTTATTCGGGCTATAATCGCGAAGTACGGCATCGCAGAAAAGGATATTTACAACTTCGACGAGACTGGATTTTTGATAGGGCTTTTCATAATAACGGGTATGGTAATTACTAGTG
Organism: Monosporascus sp. mg162; assembly: GCA_004155945.1. Lineage (NCBI taxonomy): Eukaryota > Fungi > Ascomycota > Sordariomycetes > Xylariales > Monosporascus > Monosporascus sp. mg162. Next base: position 73,425 of record QJNY01000302.1, read on the forward strand.
CCGAAAAACGTGGAAGATTTAAATAAGCGTAATAAAGGAATAAAGAATAGGTTACAGTTATCCAGGCTGTTAATTCCTAAGGTTGGGCTATGCCGCCATTTATTATTATGGCGGGGAAAAATTATTTTGGGTCCTGGTACCGCGATAACCCACCGCCAGCAGCCGATTGGAAGATCGCATTAAGTGATAATAGCTGGACAACAAATAAATTAGGTTTCGAATGGATCCAGCATTTTGACAAGCATATTCGGACGCGTACGAAAGGTTCGAAACGTTTCCTTATCCTCGACGGCCACGAAAGTTACCATTCGATAGAATTCGAAGAATACTGCGCCAATAACAATATTATTACGCTTTGTATATCCGCGCATTCTTTGCATCGGCTCCAACCTTTTAATGTATCTTGTTTTTTTGTTTTGAAACGCGCTTATTCGCGCTATATCGAAAATTTAATGCGACGTTATTATACCCATATTGCCAAAGAAGATTTTCTTGCCGGCTTCTACGACGCGTTTCAAGCTATCATGACGTCCAGCAATATCAAATCTGGATTTGCAAAAGCTGGTCTTATTTCATTCGATCCCAATAACGTTCTTTCCGGATTGGAGGTTCCTCCAGTTGTGCCTACGCCGACCGTCTCCCCGCTGACCTCCGCCGGTTCCATTCATTCCCCGCCCGCGAAAACCCCTAAAAATATCAAGGAAGTAACGCGGCAATTGCGTTATTTGCAAAAGAAGATTAAAAACCAACAGGGTAGCTCGCCAACAAAAATACTTCAATCGGCTAAACTTGTAACAAAAGGTTATATGTTGCTGTTGCATGAAGCTACTTTTCTCCGGGAAGAAAACGTCCAATTACGCGAAACGAATCATATCTTAAGCAAACGTTGCAGGACCAAAAACAAACGTCTTTAAAAAGAAGGAATACTTACTATACAAAAGGGACAAGCTCTTCTGGCCCAAAAAAAAGGGGGTGGTGAAAAAATGCAGCCAACAACAGCTGGAGGGGGTCGTCGTAAAAGGGTTAAAACCAAGGAACGGAAATGTGGCGTTTACGGCAAGCCTGGGCATAATGCGCGTACTTGTATAGAAGTTGTAAATACGTCTAGCGAAAAAGAATCCGATTGATTTAAATCAATGCGATATGTTGTTGTTGTTGAGTTATTTGAATTTGTTGTTGCGAAGTGCTAGGAAATGGCCCGTTCAATGGTTTGGACCGTTTAATGGTGTAATACGTTATAGAAAATTATTAGTATATATATATCCTTTTAATTCTGCAGTTGTAATAGATGTATTTGGATATGTTCCATATTTAACAAATCCAAGCACATCCTCCCATGGTGGTTATAGATGGATATATTCCATCTCTATCAAATCCAAGCACAACCAAGCACATAAACTTTTTAGCCGAGATTTATCCGTTGCATCTAAGACTTTTGGAGCCATCTCGACAATCCTTTTAGCACATCCTTTCTCCACATTAGTTGGACGTAACAGTAACCTGCAGCCAGAGTTGGGAATTTAGTTAGTTTAGTTAATGCCTTTAATTAAAACTAACTAAAACCTTTTACTAACTAATTAATTTAGAAAATTTCGGCCTAACTAATTACTAACTTAACTAACTAAACTTAGTAACTAAGTAACTAAATTAAGTAAGATTTAATTTTATTTCTAAATTAATAATAATAATTTTAAAGAAAACTAATAACGTGCCATGCATATAAGCGAGAGATATATATAAGCAAACCACTTTTTAGCACTTTCTAATAATGCACCCAAATGACTTAACTATAACACATTAAATTGGTTCAAATTAATCGAATGCTTCTTTGCTAATCATATCTACAGCTTTTCGACGGGTGCATGTAGTATATTAAGGCTTATTGCGGACGCCATGTTGCCATTTTCTTTTCTTAACCCGCTCGCGACCGATTGACTTTTAACGCGTCCAAGCCAGTATTACCTTTAATTCGTCAGAATTAAAGCCGACCGACAAGAAAACGATTATTCGCCTAATCCTTAACCTATATACGCGAGCATTTCCTGTCCGGCCTCGATTGTTGAAGATAGACGCTGCAGAATACGTTGGGAAACGCGTTGTAGGACGTATTGGAGGACGCGTTGGGGAGCGCGTTATGGGGCGCGTTAGGTGCGTTTTACCTCAGCTAGCTGAAGCCTCCCTGGCTCGTTCTCTAATTTCTTCGAAGTCACTTAAGTACCGCTCCACAACGTTAAAGATTAACCAATCAAATCCCAAATTCCCGTAACGAGCCAGCAAGGCCTAAGATCTAGTTGTGCGAAAGAGGGGCTTATTTGGTGCATCTGTTTTTTCAAAAAACAAAAATCTGTGATAACTTAACAACAAGACGTTTCCTGTAGCTATATACATATTTATACGGTTATTACGGTCATAGTTTATTATTAATCCTATTTTGGTCCTGATCAAGACCTGTTTGCCATTCCTAAACCCTAGCGCGTGCAACTGTTACAACCCGAACCTGTCGCGTTTTTATTACTATTTTCCGCATATAACGAATCCGAATTCTCCTAATTCTATCGCGTTACATCTTTAGAACAAAATATACGTACGCGTACATTAAATTTCTGGCATTAGCATAAAAGAACTAATATGAGGTTTAAAAACTTTATTCGTGGTTAGGTTCTTTATAAGAATTTAGGCAAAGCGTTTAATTCGACTATTCGGATTAATCGGTTGATTAACGTATTAAAAAAAAAGGGAATGCGCGATAAATTATTAGCGTGCGAAAATTAGCAGAAGTTTATGATTTTTATTAATCAGGACTTTATTATAAGCAAATACCATAATACGTTATACGAAAAGCTTGTAGCTTTTATAAAAAGGCCTGGATTTCGCCGCCCGCTGGAAGATTTATTATTCGAAGTTAACGTAATCCATATTCCCTTAAACGAAGGCGAACAATTTATAAAAACGCTAGCTTTTAACTGGTTTAAGCTTTTGAATTAGGTAATTATATATCTAAGGAAAAAGTGGCAATCGTATAATACGAAACGAAAAGCGAAGCGGTTTCGTCGCAATAACGATCCGGACGTTTTTACGCATCTCTTTTTTTATAATTTTAATTATTATAGTTAGGATCGTTTCCAAGATTAACGGCAGTTATCTGCCTTATTTATCAGGCAGGTTTTTATTATCTTCGGATATATCGCGGGACAGGATTAATATATTAAAGGATTTAGATATTTGCGAAAACTATATTACGTTAAACAAAAATGTAACCCGGTTATTAAAAGTAGTTAAGGTAACCGCATTACTTATTTTATAATAACAAGGTTTTAATTAAAATAAGCTATCTTTTACGGTCAGATATAACAGAATAATATCCTATTTTAGTACGATAATTTTAATATTTCAAATTATATTCGTAATATAATGTTTTAATACGGTTTCGTTATACGTAACCTTACTATCGTCCTTACCCGTCGATATAGCCGTATCCTTAAAAACAGGTCAAAGCAATTTATGTTCCGTTTTAATCAACATGACAAAATAAAATAATTTTACGAAACGGTATAACAATATTTAGTATTGCTTAACACTTCCTGTTAGTTCGCAATTAATATTATCCGGACTTTATTTCTTAATTTTATTAATACGTTTTATAAGCGAAATAAATAACAGTTATTAAATTTTCCCAAATTAAAATTTATACTATATAATAAACACCGTTAGATTTCGTTAGGTACAATTAACGAAAATAAAGGCACGATCGACGGTACCTATAGCGTTTATCGAAAATTTTTTCAAAAAGTATGCGGTTTTAAAGAAGAATAATCCTGTCGGTTTTCGAAACGTTTTTATCTTATTTATAAGAATTAAAAGATAATTAATCATATCCGGAAAATGCAAGTTAATTAAAGAACAGGAGTACGAAGCATTCTTAGTAGGAGACGCTTTATTGCTTCAGCAGCCGCTGAGAACCCCCATCTAGAGACAGCAGCCCGAAGCCGACCTGAACAAGCTTTGCACGTCCCTGGGTACCAACATGAGTGGCATCAGGCGCGACGTTAGGGCGCGGGAAGAAAGACATCGACAGGTCGAGGATGATGTCAGGGAGCTGAAGCTTAAGAGCGAAAGATATAACGATACGATGGAGCAGATGTAACGATACGATAGAGCAGATAAACAACATGATGATATAGCTATTGGACACGCTCCAACCAAAGACGCGGAGCTCCAAGAGCTCGCGCAGCACGAGTGTGCAACCGAAAGCATCGCAGAGCGCTCCGCTTGAAGTTAAGGCGAGTGGCTCCAAGGAAGTACCCATCGCCCTGGAGAGCGATGTGGAAGAGATCAAACTCATGAAAGAAGGCGAAACGAAGCTCAGGAGGTTGTCCATTAAGAAACCCGACCCCAAGAGAAAAAAGAGCGAGGAAAAGAAGGTAAAGCCACCCAAGTTACTCAAGGGAAAAGAAGTGGTACACAACAGCCCTGATAATTCAGACAGTTCCTCATCCTCTTCTTCGGACTTTTCTGGAAGTCCCCTAAAGAAGAAGAAAGACCGTTACAGCTCCCCCAGCAGCAGCTCCTCCGGCTCCAGCAACTTAGACAGCTCCAGCGAGTCAGGTGTACGCCTAAAGGACAAAAAGGACTTTAAAAAGTCTAGTAACGATTCGAAGCTCCGTTAAAAGCGTTTCGACTTTTCCTTAAATAAGGAGAATTACTTATAAGGTTGGGCTAATTGGAAGTTTTCGAGCAACGCCTTTAACCTTATACTGGAAAAGATTAGCTATAAGGACGGAATAAAGCTAAAGTAACTGGATTAACTACGTTTCGCGAAGGCTATTACCAAGACCTATAAAAGGGCGCCTTTAAAGTTGATTATAGAGATTAAAAAAAAGGCGAAGATGTTGAAAAAGTTCCGAAAAACTTATGTAGTAGCGGGTAAAGCCCGGCAAAGGTCCTTTTGGAAGGAATTAAGCAAAATTACATATAATAAAAGAAACCTAGTCCAGTTTATTGCCGAATTTCAAAAGCTTTTACGGAAGGTAAAGGGCTGTGGCATAAAGTTTAGAACCGAAAAACATATTACTATGTTTTTTACTGTTGTAAAGGACAAGGCTGGCAGCTGGTGCAAAATAATACAGTTAGTGCTACGGCAAACAGATCACTCTTTTTGGCAATTGATCGACGATTTCAACAGCAAGTTCCATAACCGTACCAACAAAAAGAAAAACAACGGACGGTTTCATAATGTACAGAAAGGCAAGAGAGGTAATAATAACTTCCGGAACAACAAGCCCGTATAAAATAAAAACGGGGAGCTACTTTGCTTTAACTATAGCAAGTACGGACATTTAGCGAAGGACTACCTTAAGCCCCAAAAAGAGAAAAACAGCAAAGGCAAAAAAGAAAAGCGAAGCCGAAATAAAGGCCGAAGCCAGGGTAATAATAACAATTAAAGCAATAGCTTTCGCAACACCCACAGCAATATCCGCGGTAGTGAATCGGGTAAGGAACAATTTATCCTTAAGGGCCTGGAAAACCTGTATCGTTCCAGTAGAAAAACGTTCAGCGCCCATATTAACGAATAATAGTTTCAGGAATTGATGTAATAATATGATAAAACGCTTTAAGAGGCTGACAGCCCGGAAGCAACCGTTATAGTGGCCAACTGCTTTGAACAACAAGCAATTAACTGCCCTAAAGCAATTGCTACAAAGAATAATAGGCCTATAATTACAGTAGTTAACTGCCCTAAAATAACGGCTACAGCGCTTAAAAGCCTTAAAGCTACAGTGGCTAACTGCTTTAAGTTCCAGGCGGCTAATTACCCCGAAACGGCAGCTATAGCGATTAAAAGCCTTAAAGCAACTGTTATAAGCAATGCTATATTGTTGCATATTTATTTATCTATAAAGAATAATAAAAACAGATTGCTTTAGGATTTAAAAGCGAAGGTTAATATTACAAATAACATTAAGAATTTCGAAAAGGATTCGGTCCTAGATATCAAAAATAAGGGAATTTACATCATAACAGGCGGAAAACTTGTCGTCGTTATTGCTGTTAGAACAGTAAAGTAGCTTTTAAGAGGGTCCCGTAAAGAGAATAATGAAACTATAATAAAGTATACGTTATACATTAATAATTTCCCCCTAAAAGTATTTTCCGGGAAGATCTTTTACAAAAAAGGTAGTTACTTAAATCGAAATACCTTGATGAACCCTAATAGAACGTAGTTAACAACGATCAACGTATTTCGGAAAGGTTATTTCCTATAGCTTTATGGAAAGCCGGAACCTATTATTAAGATTCCGGAGTCGACGAATAACGAAAACTATTAATAAGGATACGGGCTGGGAGGGTTATTCGGTAAGAAAGACGGCGGTAACCTGGCCAACGACTTAAAAAACGTCCTTATAAGGGCCTTTAAAAATGGCAAGGTTTTTATAACGGACGAAGTTATAAAGAAAATCATTCTATAGCATTACTGCCTTTGCTACTTCAGTATTAAACGATTAATTTAAACCCTAACGATATAAAGACGATCTCTTATATAACGTACGACGAAAGGAAAATACGGAAAATCCCGTTTATAAATCCCTAAAAGCGAGGACGACATATAAAAAAACTTATTTGGTATAATATGGGCTTAATTAAACCTGTTAACATCGAAAATAACAGTTATTTCGGTTTTGTTACCAAAAAGATTTCGCGTTATAAAAGGTATTATTCGTTTAAAACTAAAAACGAAATATAGCAAAACCTATATACGTATATTATACGATTAATTAAGCGATTAAAATCGGTTAAAAGTCAAAAAGTACAAATTTTACGCCTAAACGGCGGCATAAAGTTCGGCATAACCATAATCGAAAGACTTTGCGCAGTTAAAGGTATTAAACTGGTAATTTCCAGCTTTTATAACCAAGGTCAAAATGGAGTTACAAAAAAAGGTATCCAGTTCTTATAGGACGAAACGCGTATAACTTTAGCCTAAATAAAAATACCGACGTATTTTTGGAACCTTGTAATAGAAGTTATAATACATATAATCAACAGAACGGGACAGTTTACGGTAAAAGATATAATACTAATCGAATATTTTAAGAACGTATTCGAACCTGATAAATCCTACAAACCTGATAACAGTTATCTTTGAATTTTCGGCAGCAGGTATATAGTCCTGATCGATGGGAACTATAGGACTAGGTTAGAAAAGTTAGCAGCCCGTAAAGTAAAAAGCATGCTACTAAGGTATTAAGGGATATATAACTATAAAGTATAGCTTTTAAAAGGCGGTAGGTTACTTATAACACTTTATATCATTGTTTATAAGAACCTGGAAAAGCTAGGTTAGCCACTTAACCCTAAGGACATTATTCGATCGTTTTTATAGCTAGTACAGAAACGTTTAAGACACCGCCAGAGATAAAAGGGTGTCGGAGTAAAAAACAAGGACCATAACGTTGTTTCTAAGAACGATACTGTAACGAACCTGTCACATAACCACCTGAAAGTGTGATCAGTATCCGAAAGGGGTTCTTGATTTGCAGGTAACAATAGGTCGAAGAATGATTTAGTAGTTTGTTCGTTAAAGAGATTTGCGGACTTTTCTCTTAATCGAAGAACGATGCCTTTAATTGAAGATTTAGATTGATAGCTAAGGAGCGAAATTAAGTAGGTGCTATTTATAAGAAAACATGGAAGTCTTATATATCCTTTCCTTTTAGTATAACCTTCGTCTGGTTTCTGTAATATCTCTGTAATGTTTTTGTAGTATTTCTGTAGTGTTTCTGTAGGCTCCGCAGAAACTATTCTTGGTACCGAAGTTTACCCGACCCGAAGTTATTCCCCTTCTGGTTTTCCGTAAATAACGGAAGATCTTAATTCGTAATACCATTCTTTTCCTTTTAAGATCTTTATTCTTAAAGATAAAATAAGTACGTTTCTTTCGCTTTTTGTTTCCCTGGATTATTAGTTTTTAGTTAACATCATGTTAGGTTTATTACGAAAACGCGTTAAATCCTTTACCGAAAGTCGAAAAGATTTGGTTTTTTTTATTTTAGATTTTAGTTATTTAGTTATGCCTTATAAACGTTGCAAAAATTTGAAATTGGAATGTAAAATGGTTAAAGGGCGGAAAAATTGCCAGTATTGTTATAAGGCTAATATGCTTTATAGGATTATTAACATTTATTTAGAATTGTTGGAAAATATTCGGTCCGAAAAAGCGCGGATTGATCGTAAGAAACGGGCCGCCGAAGAAGTACTGTTGGACCTACAGCAATTACAAATAAAAGTTATGGTTAAGTTGATAAGGTTAAGCCGTTAATAAGACTTTTTATAACGTCGGGGTATAAAAATAATTCGTTACGGGTTTCGTTCCGTAAACGAATTAAAAAAATAAAAAAGATTAAATAAGGAAAAAGAAGAAATGGAATAACGTCGTATAGAAGTAAAGCAAGCGCAATTTGCTTTAAAAATAGACGTTACGGCGGAAACCTTTATTTTTTTTTAATTAAAGCGGCCTAGGGTTAAACCTGGATATTAGGCCGTTGTCGCCTGCAACCTTGGTCGCATTAAAGTCGGTTGGTTAGGGTTTTAACGGTGAAACGTTTTAACCAAATCTTTTATATTCGTTAAATATTTAAAGGGTTTTTAAATGTTTTTTTCGTATAAGTAATTTTTTAATTTAATTAACTATTGGACTTTATTTTTAATTATCCTGGAATTTAATATTCGTTTAACTTCGTACTTATCGTCGTCTTTTTCGATTTCCAGATTAAATTTTAGTAAAGCGTTTTTAAGTACGGGTTTAAATAAAAAGATATGAAAAATAGGGTATATTTTTATCGTTTTGAATAACGATAATCGGTAGTTAGTTTTAGAAGTAACTTTATCGATTTTAAACGGCTTAAGCTTTTTAAAGTTAAGCTTATTACTAGGTTTTTTTATTTAATTTAAGAAATGTTCGAAATCGCGTTATGTTTTTAACGTAACAAATAAACTTTGTTTTCTTTCGATAGAATTAATCCTTTAATTTTTTTCCTATTGTAATATTAAGTTATTTTTTGTTAAAAAAAATCGTAATTTATTTTATAGGAGGACCTATATTATCTGGATTTTAGTCGTTACCGTTTTTGCTCGAAAAGCTTTTACGGCTAATTTTGGAACTTCGTTTAATAGTTGTTTTGGCTATTACGTTTTTGCTTAGTAAGTATATACCGCTATATAAAAATAAATACCTATATCTTTGTTGATAAAGGTATTATAAGTTACTTAAACTAATGGAAAAAGTTTAATTTAATTATTTTACTAGTAGTTAATATAACTTTTTAAGTATTGCTTTAACGTTTAATTTAAACGTTTTGTTTATCTATTTATTTATGGGTGGTATGCTGTCGAGAATTTAAGTTTGGCGCTTATTTATTTAAAAAAATTAATACTAAACTTTAATGTAAAAAGTTTGTTTTTATTTAAGATAATTCTTTTTGGTATCTTATATTTATCGAAGTAATATCGGATAAAGGCGTAAGTTAGTTATTTTATTGTTGCGTTTTTTTAAAAGGCAAAAAATACTTATACTTGGTAAATTTATTAACGATTACCCATATTCCATCGTATTAAACTCCAGTAACGGGGTTTTTTGATAAAGGTAAACCGGTAATAAATCCCAAATAATAATATTCCAAGCTTCTTTTGGAATATCTATAAACTGTAAAAGTTTATAGGACTTATATCGGGCTGTTTTTGCTTTATTGTAAATATTGCAATTCTTAATTACTTATTTAATAATTCGTCGAAATCCTGGAAAGTCGTATTTTTCCTGTAATCGTTTGGTAATTTTGAAAATACTTTAATACCCGTATAGCGGATCTTCGTAAAACTTTTTAACGAATTGCTTTTGTTGGTTTTAAGGAATGTAAATTTTGCTACGGTCTAACAGTTCGTTTTCAAATTATCCATCCAATTATTGCAATTTTTTTTTTTTTTTTTTTTTTTTTTTTTTTTTGTTTTCTTTATCATAAGAATTTCGGCATTTCGTTAAAAGTTTTAAAATAGGTTGTTTTAGTATTTTATATAACCGTAAGGTACCGTCCTTAATCCGTTGCAATATTTGCATTCGACGTTTCGAAACTTTAAAATCGTAATTTCCTTTACGATTTAAAATGTTTCTTTAAATGTTTTTTTTCCTTTTAATATAGTAAATTTGGAAGTCGTACTTCGACAAGAAAACTATCCAAGTTTCGTAGCGTTTATTTAGTTTTTAAGTTATTATAAACCGGGTAAGGTTTTTATAATTTAAATAAATATCGAAAGGTTTTTTAATTCCGCTAAAAAAAGGTTCCCATTTTTCAAAAGCGTTAATAATCGTTAATAGCTTTTTGTCGTAAATTTTATATCGAAGTTCTGCGTTTCGTAAGGCTTTGCAATAATAGGTTATTAGGTATTACTTATTATTATTTTCTTGTGGTTTTAAAACTGTGCTTAAAGTATAATTTAAGGCGTTTATCTTTAGGCGTTTTTTTTTATCGGCGTTGGATAATTTCATTATTGGGGCTTTGGTAATTTCGTCCTTAAATAATTGAAAAGTTTCCTTAATTTCCTTTAAAAATTTAAATTCCTCTTTAATATATTCCTTAATAATAAGTTTCGTTAAGGGTTTAATAATATTTCCATATCTTTTAATTAGGTTACGTACGTAACCCGTAAATCCTAAGATCTGCCGGATATCGGTAACGGTTGCTTTATTAAAAATAAGCCAATTTTTGACTGCTTCCAATTTGGAATCCTAAATTTAAATTTTACCGAAGATAACGGTAAATCCTAGATAATCTAACTTCTGCGTATACTATACATTTTTAGCAGCGTTAATTCGGATGTTTGCTTTATTTAAAGCTTTAAAAACCTGGAAAACATGTTTTTTATATTCTTTTAGCATTTCGGAATAAATACGGATGTCGTCGAGGTAAACAAAGATATATTTATCTAGGAATTTCTTAAATATGGTTATAATTAAGCGTTAAAAACTGGCAGGGGCGTTAATAAATTCTAAAGGTATAGTTCTATATTCGTAATACCTATATATTGTTCGAAAAGCAATTTTCTTTTTGTTATTTTGATACGGTAATACCCGTTTTAAAGGTTTAATGTAGTAAATTATTTAACTTTACTTACGTTTTCCTTTAAGGTATTTATTAAAGTTAAAGTATATCCGTTTTTAATAATAATATCGTTTAACTGTCGATAGTTAACTACGCGTCGATAAACCAGATCTTTATTTTAATCGATCTTTTGCTTACCGTCCTTAATTTTAGGTATTATAAGTACAGGGTATTCTGTAGAAAATTCGGATTGTTAAATATAACCTTTCTTTAAGTTTAACTGGATGCTTTTTTATAAGGCCTTTACCATTTTTGGATTTATATAGTAAAATTTATAAAATTTAAAGTAATGTTTTTTTATTGGGTATATAATAATTCCATTATCTGTATAAAGGTATTTCGTAATTTTTTTTATCCTTAAAAAGTCGTTCGAAATGTTGGTATTTTGGGGGTATAATATTAGCAGAATTTAATACTTTAGCTTTTCAAATTATGTAATAAACTTTTTTAAACCCTTTTTTAACAGGAATTAATTCGTGGTTTTAAAAAAGCTGGCGAATTTTCCAGTTAATTAATAAATTACTGGAATTAAGCCATAGCATTCCTAAGATAACATCATAACCTGAAATATCGGCGATATCCAAAGTAAAATACTTTTAATACGTTTAAATCTATATTGGAAGTTTTTTAATTTTTTAAAAATTCGTCCGTTATCGTACTAGGAAAGATTTTTATTAACTATCCGTAATTTGTAAAACTTTAGCTTATACCTTTAAAAAATATAATATCTTTCGGCTACGGCTGGCGAAATAAAGTTGCTTTCTGGTCTAGAATTAATTATAGTTTTAAAAGTTTGGCTTTGGTACTAAATAAAATTTTCGTTTTAACTTCGTAATTCTTTTCTTGCTTTACATAAAATCTTAATTCGTAAAGCTTTTCGATGCCTTAATTTCGAAAGCCTTTGCCGTTTTTTAACTTCGTAATTTTATTCGCTAAAAAGCGTTTTTATTTGCAGGCTTTCTAAATTACGTATTTGGTACATTTGTTATTTATGTAAGTATACCACCTTCGTTAATCAATTTAGCATTTTACCTTAATATTTTTACCTTTAACGTTTAAAAAGGTTTCCGATTCGAAATTGAAATTTTTACAAAGTTTACTCCCATATCCAGAAGTTCATATATTAAGCATAGCATAAAGGTATAACATAAGTAACCCTAAGTAATAGCTCTTCGGCTTTAATCCGAATCGAGTTACAAATAACAAAATCGAAAGTATTCGGGCTATCGGGGAATTTCGATGCATCTGCAGTCGTTATCAAGCTTTGTAAAGATTTCTTCGTTCCAACCGGGCCAATAATCGTTATTTTTCTTTGCTCGAAAGTAAATTGAATAATCCTTATCGTTACAGGCCGAAAAATGGAAAAGTCCGTACCCATTAACAAAATCTTATTCAAAGACTTCGGTTTTAAAGTATACCGCCCGTCTTAAAAGTTAGCTAAATAGAAAGGTCTTCTGCCCATAATTATCAGGGCGCATTTAGCCATATTCGTAATATATTTCGCATTTCTGCACATCTAAATAACATTCGCATCTTAACCCTATAACTACTTTAAAAACTGGTTATCCGGAATAATACTTATAGGCTCTGGCTATTTAATTCTAGCAAATCGGACAACGCTCGTATTCTAGGTCGCCGCTTAATTTACAGTAAGTCGTCGCAATAATATATTCCTATTGGAAAAAAATGGAATTAACTTCCTTTTCTTTTCGCTCTTACTATTTATTTCTTATTCGGCCGTTCGTGCCTTTTTTTAAGGAATCCCTCCTTTTCTAAAGTTTCTTTTAACTAAAAAACGACATTCGTTTTCATAATAACCTTTTTTACCACAATTAAAGCATTCAACAGTCGACTTATCCTTTTTCAGCTCCTTTAAAGTAATATTCGCTTCCTTTTAAATTCTATCCTTATTTTTGCTTTTTTAAAACTTACTGCTAAAACTTTAATCGTCCCTTTTTCTATCGGATCTCTTTTTTTCCAAGTACCTTTCAAAGGTACGTAGATCGGCAATAATAGCTTTATTAATATAATTTTAAAAAAGGCTAATTTTAGGCACTTTATACATCTTAGCCTTAACTTATAATTTCAAGCCGTTATAAAAAGAATAAAATAATACACTTTCTAAAAAATTGGAAACTGATATAAAGTAATTAAATTCAGTCGCATACTTAGCTGCTAACTTAATTTGCTAAAAAAGGTGGAATTATTTAACCGCATGCTATTTTCTATCGGAATCTCTTAATAAAGCTCGTATTTTTTCCTTAAAAGGTTTATAATTACCGAAAATATAATTAATTAGACCGGAAAATTAATTAAAGTAATGTACGAAGTAATCGTTTATAATAAGTTCGGATTACAAAAGAACGTTTCCGGCAAGCAGTTAAAAGATAACTATTACCTTTTAATAATCCTCCGTTAAAGGATTTTCATAAAACTTAAAGTAAAATCTAACCTGGACTAAAAATTCTTTTATATCTGTAATACCGTCGTAAGGTTTTAAAAAAGGTTAACTTATAACCTTTAACCTTTAATATTCTATAATAAGCAAGGAATAAAACAATATTCTCGCAAAACTAATTCGCGCCAAATAAAGGTAATATCGAAAACCTTTGCTGTCGAGCGAATCTGGCATTGTCTTTTTTTACCGCTTAAAGTTCAGTTATCAAGGTACGTAGCTTGTCGTTAATCGTAAATTCTTTTTCCTTGCCTTTCGGGCTGTCGGATTCCTTTTTTTCTTTTAGTTCGTTTTCTTAAACATTAATAGTTTCCTTTAAAGCCGGGGAAAATTATTACAAAAAAGAAAAAGGTCCTTTTTAAGACCGAATAGTAAAGAAGGCCATGTTATCGATTAAAGAATTAAAGAAAGGATTTCTTTAATAAAAGGTAAACTGTTTTAATCCAAATATTAATCGCTTGCTAATAAGGGCAATCGGGTATATCGTTTATCTTCTGAACGCCGTTTTATAATATCGTCTTTACTAGGTTTAAAAAAGCTTGTACCTAACTAAGCCTTAAATTATTCGTCGGCTATTAATTAAGAAATTATCAAAATGTAACGAACTTATTACATAACTACCTGGAAATATAATCAATATTTGAAAGGGATTTTTAATTTGCACGTAATAATAGGTCGAAAAATAATTTAATAATCTATTCGTTAAAAAGATTTGCGGACTTTTCCCTTAATCGAAAAACGATACCTTTGATTAAAGACTTAAATTAATAGCTAAGGAGCAAAATTAAGTAGGTACTATTTATAAGGAAACATAGAAGTCTTATATATCCTTTCCTTCCAGTATAACCTCCGCCTGGTCTCTGTAATATCTTTATGGTATCTCTGTAATGTCTTTGTAGTATCTCTGTGGGCTCCGCAAAGACCATTCTTGGCACCGAAGTTTATTCGACCCGAGGTCATTCCCCTTTTGGTCTCCCGCAGACAACGGGAGATCTCAATCTGTAACAGATACGGACCAGGAAACCAAGAAAATCAAACGTAAAAAGAGACGCCCGAAAAAGACGGTCTCCAACCTGTATACCCTGGAAGCCCCAAATGAAGCCCTTAAGCTAATGCGTAAATTGAAGCTAGCTTTAATCTAAAAGGACGATAATAACCTACATATTTTTTAATTCAACCTATTAATGAACGACGATAATGACGACTTTTTGAGTAGCAACGGAAATATTAATCGAGCTATCCAAAATATTTACGAATACCAGCAGATGGTTAACATATTAAAAAATAAGTAGGATAGGATTTTTAAAATTAAGGATTTAGAATATATTAACTTAGGCGAGTTGTTTACCACCTGAAGGTTATTTGTAGTAACGGATAATAGCTCGTCCCTGAAGGAAGTTATAAAAAGCTTAAAACGAAAGATATAGCTTAAAGCAATCTTTATCAAGATTAAAAAAAAACCTTTCGCGTGGAACTTTTAAGTTTAGGCTCCTTGGCAAAAGAGCTCGTAAGCACCTTGTGGACGCCAAATAGGTGCTGAGAAAAAAGTATACGTTTACAGGAAAACGAGACAAATATAAAGCCCGTATTTACCTAAAGGGGTTTATTTAGCAAAAAGGAATTAATTATAATAAAACCGCAGCGAGCATAGCAAAGGTTATGCACTAGAGAATCCTAATAACTCTGGCTGCCTATTTGGGCTAGTACATATTCCAGATCGACTTTATCGTTGCGTACCTGAATAGCAAGCTGAAGGAAAATATCTACATAAAGTAGTTCCTTATGCTAAAGGAGTATTTCGATACGTACCCGGAAAACAGAAAAGCCTACCGGTTCTTCCTTAAAAAGGTTATCAAGCTGATAAACCCTTTATACGGTTTAAAGCAGGCCGGAGCTGCTTCGCAGGAAAGAATTAAAAAGATACTTGCAAAGCAAAGCTTTTACGTATTGATTTTTGATAATGCGATTTACTTTAACCCTAAAACTGGCTGTATTATCGCTTTATACGTCGATAATTTTTTGCTTTTCGGAATTAAGAGATAATATCTCAAGAACGTTGTTAAAAAGACCGCTAAGGACGTTTTTATTAAGGATTATTTAAAGCATACAGTAAAATATAACGGCAAGGTTAGCAAAGAAAATATATTCGAATACGCGAGCCTGGTAGGAAAATTCAACTTTTTAAAATGTATCAATAGACCAGATATAACGTTTCCAACGTCGACTTGAGCGAGGTTTATATAACTTATCCTTAAAGCACCAGGAATATATTAAAAAATTGTTACGATACTTAAACGGCATAGCAAATTTGTTTTTTTAGTAGCGGAAGTTAAAGCGAGACCACCCGTATTAAAAGTATAATCACTTAGAGTTATTCGGAATAATAGATATAAGCTTTGTAAATAATAGCGAATCGGCGAAGTCCACAATAAGATATGTATTCTTTATGGTTAGAGCGCCTGTATTATGGTTTTCAAAGTTACAGGGCGTTGGTACGAGATGTACTACGGAAGTAGAGTACGTAGGAGCAAGAACTGCTGTAGCGAAGGCAGTTGGGATTAGGAACTTTTTGACAAAATTAAGACTTATGCCTGAAGGTTTTATTTTTATTTTGGAAAATAATATAAGGGTATTTAAGTAGGTGAAAAAGATACAGATATTAAAAAGAAAACGTTATATTCGAGTTAAGTACTATTACGTACGCCAGGAGGTCGAGGTAGGAAATATCCGCTTCTAATACGTGGAAAGTAAAGATAATCCTGCCGACGGTCTGACGAAGCCATTTGATAAACCTGATTTTGAACGATTTATATAGAACTTGGGACTTGAGAAAATACAGGATAAGTCGGAAGGCACTTAAGATTTGGTTGGTGCAACGGCTAAGGTATAAACCCTATTCGGAAATTGATGCAGAGATGAGGGTTTAATCTCCGTACAGATTGGTTATGTTTTTAGATTTGATTTTGGACTTTCGGACTTTCCAGCCGCGGCTATCTGACGCAAAAGAGCGTGTCGGCAATTGGTGCTTTCAGGTGTTGCCGGCTGGTAGGCTTTGTTTGAGCCAGGCAGCAGAATGCTGCCTGGGACAGCCTTTGTTTACGGACGATCCTTTGTCAACCAATCATGTATGTAAGGGGCGATTGCCCGCGGACTAGATTTGTCTATTCCTAGAACACCTGAGAGAACACATAGAGAGTTACGCCAGATTTCTGCATTCGATTACTCTGACTGCTGACAGTGATACTTGGAAAAGTATGAAGTTGAATTAGAACGCTAGCAAACTGAAATATCGAAATATTTTTAAAGTTTTAAAGGAATTGCGAAACTATATTTATGAAATTCGATTCGTACTAAAAACTAACGCTAAAATACTAATAATTCAAAATAATAATTTTTTAAACTTTTTACCTAATGCTATAATTATTCGTTAAATCGCTTGAATAAAGATATTCGATTTCGAAATTAAATATATCCCCGGCAATAAAAATATAATAGCGGACGATTTATCTCGAAAACTACCTAAAGCCTTTCACGCATTAAACGACTAATAAAAAGGAAAAATCGATAACTTTATTAATATCTAACTTAATGTTATTCGGTTTAACCTTATCTCAACTGGCATAACCTTTATATTTATTAATACGGATCGGCGGCAAGGCCCTTTTATTAGGGATTAGTTTAAAAAATCGCAAAAATACGTTAAGTTCTTAACGACGTTAAAACTTCCTAATCGTTCGATAATACTCTAAAAAAGAAAAGAAATATTTTCAAATCTGAAACATTAAATTACTTTATTTAAGACAGTATTTTTTAACGCAAGGCAAATAAAAAATACGGCAGACGGCGAATAGTTAATACCGAATAAAAGCAACTTGCGGTAATTAGATAATATTATAAGGATTATAGTTACAAAAAGCAAAATTTAACTTATCGTCGCAGAACAGCTTATATTATTAACGTAATATATTTAGCCATATTCGGAAAGCAATATTTACGTATATCAAATGCTAGAAAACAGCCGATCGACGCTTCGAAAAGGCATAAATTTTCGCAGCCGATTAACATAGCCGTTATCTAGGTAATCGATATTCAATTTATGCCTAATAACGATAGTTATAAAGCTACGGTCGAAATTAAATACGAACTATCTCATTATCTAAAAGCTAAAACCTTACAATTAGTTATGTTAATAGCAATTAAAAAGCTCTTAAATAAGTATGTCTTTTATTGACATAATATCTCGATTAAGATTAAAATTAACGGAGGCTTAAAGAATAAGAGCGAAGTTACTAAAGCTTACGACCTATTAAAAATCCAAAAAAAAATTTGCTGCCGTATATACAGCCTAGCGACAAAGCCTAATCGAAAAAAGACATACCCCGATCGCTAAAGCCCTAATAAAAGCAACGAATAGAATTAACAAAGAATAGGTCAAGCTTTTGTCCAAGATGGTTTTCGCCGATAATACCATTATAAAAGGTTATAGCCTTAGCTCTTATAAAGTGCTGTACGGACAAAAAGCGCTCCTACAGATCGAAATAATCCTGCCGACATGGAGAATTATAACCTAGGAGCCAGATACGGCGAAAGAAAATCTGATTGCGCAAAAAATTCAGCTCTTAAAAAAGAAAGCTAAAAATATAACCAAAGCTACCAAGGCAATAGCTAAGCAACGCCGTAAAGTAACTACTAACGAATAAAAAGGATAAAAACAAAATAAAAAATAAACTCTTAGAAATAAACGACCTAATATTATTATATAATACGCCACGATATATAAATATATCTAGAAATATAAAGTTAAAATACCGTTAAACTGGCCCGTATTTAATTAGTAACATTACTAATCTAAGTACCGATTATTTGAAAGAAATTAATAAAACGAAGTTACAACGTACCTTCCCTGCTAATAAATTAAAGCAATTTGTAAAAGATGAAAAAGAATATTAAAAACCAATTAATGTACAAAAAAAGAAAATTTTAAACGAAACCACTTTCTGATTAGCCCGACGACACGATATCGGATACTTCGTATACTGCAAATATAGAATCACTTAAAAACTAACAACCTAAAACTTCAAAACCTATAAAAACAAATATTAAAATACAGATACCAAATAACCGACTTAAAGGCTATACGGTTATAAACGACAACGACATAACAGAAACGACCGGATTACGAAAACGGAAAACATTAACGCGATTAATTGCGAAAAATTAAAATATAATGATTCTCTTAACTTCCCTTAAGCTTTTATAAACTCCTATAAATTCCCTTAAATCTCTTACTATTCCGCCAACCAATATTTAGTACGACAACTATTATGCTTGATTTATAATCAATACGTTCGGTTATATTCGCCCGGAACCGGGAATTAATAACATATTTTTCTACTTTACTTCGAAATTAATTCTTATCGAATATCTTTATAATAAAAAAAATCTTTACGTAAATATCCTTTTTAATACGTAATAATCGTAAAAGGCTAGCCCTAAATACCATAAACTGTTCGTCCCGGAAAATACAGTTATGCCCTTTAATAAACCCGATACAGTTACTATAAGTCCCGTTAAGAAAATTATAAATCGACCAACACCCCAAAAATAAAGATATTCCGTATTAATTAAAATATTTCGATATTACATATCGTTTCTCGTAAAGCTCGCAGGACACTAGGTTAAATATCCTGAATATCTAAATAAATAAACTAGTAACGTATCTGGAATTTTTTGACAAGGGTAGCTATAAAGTAACTCAAAGAACTGGCCCGATAAACTTCGACGTATACTAAATAAGCCAATAAGCTTTCCATTAACTGAAAGTACTTCATTATATTAAACTGGGTATTTGCCGCAAACCAGAAATATTTACCCACGATATGCCGTTGCAAGTACCGACTAATAGCTGGACCACCGATAACGTTAATAAATATAACTCCGAACATTTATATTAATTAGTAAAATTTTATTAACGGTATTACGGAAAAGCGCCAGTACTTGTTTCGATATGCTTAAAAATAATATGCAAGGTCGAATGGGTTCAAGCTTTATTTTCCAAGCTGAGTCAAATACACAGAAAATTATTACACGATATAATTCGTACGATAGATATTATACCTAGTATCTTCGAATATGATGATTGATTAATGGTTTTTACGGTTAGGATAGATTGATATCTTAGTCCCATAAAGCCTCATTTTGAAGCCGAATGCGTGGTTGCCGATAAGCTTCGACCTTGATAAACCTTATACCCGTTGGCTAGTTCGGCAGGGTTAAATAATATAACTTAGGAAATGTTAAGCTTTATGTAATAAACCTTAAAGATAAACTTTAAAGGTAAATTTTAACGGTAAACCTTAAGGATAAATTCTAAAACCAAACCTTAACGGTAAACCTCAAAGATAAACTTTAAAGGCAAATTTTAACAGTAAATCTTAAAAATAAACCTTGAAAATAAACCTTAAGAATAAACCTTAAAGGTAAACCTTAACGGTAAACCTTAACTGCGTGTAAAAGGCTGGCATTATTCGATCATTTTTACAGCTTTTCGAATTACCTAAGATAATATGCCGCGCAAGTCCGAATATGCGATATCGGTAATCCGGAACCGCAGAATTTTTACAAAAATTATTTTATTAACGGTATACAATTTTTACCAAATTCTCGGACGAGCTAAAACTGTCGACACTACTGTCAACCTAAAAAATCTTTCTTAAAAAAATCGATTCCGGCTTTTGATTTTCGGATACGATTTGATTCGAAAAAGTGACGGTAATTCATTTTTGCAAAATTATATGCCGAAAAATATAACGATTATGACGGAACTATTGGCGAAACTGGAAAAAGAAGACAGTAACCCGCTTAACAACTTCGACGTTTAGATTTTGGAACGGTATACGGAGAATTACGAACGATGGTTTGCCCGGCTGCTCCGGATTGCGAAGACCGTTTAGAATTTCGATAAGAATCGACGTGGATAGGAGCGGGATAAGGTAGTTTGCGAGAGGGATGAGTTCAGTGAAGCTTAGAAATTGAGGTAGCAATCTATTATTTATCTAATTTTGTTTACACCGTTATGTTTTTTTTAGGGAAAGCTTAAAAATAATATAATATATAATATTATTTTTATTCAAAAATCTGGCTACGTCCTAGCTATTGTCGAAATAAATGTGGCGAAAACATAACTTTCCGATGTTAATATATAACCTAAGGACTCGATTAATAACTCGAGGATTTGCCGGATATGCTGGGATTGTCGAAGTTGTTAATAAAGACCTAGCGATAAAACTACTACGAGGTATTAATATATTAATAGGAATAAGGATAGCCGATACTGATCGTCGACCACCGATTATCTGTTTAACGATACTAAGAATTAAACTGGGGTTTAAAGCAATATTAACTACTTCTGTTAATAGAAATACATATCGTATCGGCTAAGGTCTTAGAAATAATAGATTATTTATAACCGGTATTTTTAATAGCAAAATATTTTAATTAAGGCCTATATTACAGAATCTGTGTTAAAAGATAAAAGTAAAGTTAAAAATAAGTACTTAACGATATATTAGGTTTTGTAACTTGCGAAAGTTATTAGAATTATATAGGAATTTTAAATTCCGAATATTACCCAAGAACTTATCGATACGACGGATTAATAGCTTGAAAAATATAGACGAATTTAATACCGTCAAAACTTTACGACGATAATCAAAAATTTAGCTTAGCATATTAATATTTGCTTCAAGCTTAAAATCGATAAACCTTTTAATGCTAGAAATTAAAAGTTTATTACTTAAATTAGATTTTTTTTAATAGACGATTTTTTTATAACATAAATAAAATTATTTAAATTTGAACTTCCGCGAAAACCTTGGAAACAGCGTAGATTTAATAGTTAACGAAAACTTATAATGGTATTAATTAATGCAATAAAAACTATTATATATATATTTATATATTTATTAAATCTAGAAAAAGAAATTAAAATAATGTGGCAAAAAAAAGGCTGAAAGAATATGGGTACGAAAACGAATGTATATACCTGATTAAAAAAAAGCGACGACAACGGCACCTTCCTATACAACTTCGAATAAAATTTTCTGGGATTTCCTCGGCGTACACGTTTTATCTGCAAAAATTCGGTATATTAGTCCTAGATGCATTTAGTTAATTAAACGCATAAATTACTAGCAAATTCTAGCGAATTCGTGCACATATATAACAATTATACTTTAATATCTGCAAAGCACCTATATATTACATCAATATATTTGTATCTACATATTACATATCATCCCTAGTTACTACTATTATCCCCAAGTTACCTAATACCATACTTAAATATACTAATTAATACATCTCCAATTATTATATCGTCGTTCAAAAAGCGTATTAAATAGAATAAAGGCGAAAGTTTCAAAAAGTTAAATACTTTAAATTTTAAAAACTTATATAATCAGCTAATATACTTATATAGGAAAAAGATAACATAATATAATTCCTTAAAAACATACATAACAAAAGTTTCACCCTTTACTTTATAAAAGAAAATACGCCTTAAATTCGTTTTAATTGGCTTATTCTTATATATTTAAGGGATATAAACGGTTAACGTCTATAAAAAAACATCAACCCGTTACCATACTGGTTAACAAGATAATAGAGTAACGAAATAACTGGATATCTTCGGCAAAGTTTTATAATCGTTTAAAATAAAACTTATTTACCTTCCGAAAATGTTACTGCTTTTATCCAAATAATCGCCTAGGACGTACCTTCAAAAATTATCGCCGTTATTCTAAAAATTAAACGAGTAATTTTATATAGCAAATTTAAACTAATCCTGAATAAAATCAAAAAAACGATTAATACCAATAACTCTAAATATATATAATTTATCGCCCAAACTAAAATTCCGATAAATAAAGGTCCAATAAGGTACTAGATTAATATGTTATACGATCGATTAAAACGTTTGGTATTAATATTCAACACCTATACTACCAAGAATCGTACCTACTTACTACTTTAACTATACTAAAAAGCGTAAAAAAAATTAAACCTTAATAATCCGCCTGCCCGTATAATAATCGTTAAAATACTTACCTAAACTAAACACTATATTTGCGAACTGTAAATTACCTATATCTTTTATATTATTACTTGCAACCATGCGAAATAAAGAAACCAAATTATAATCGAAAAGAGAGGATTTGGCGAATATCGAATAAGAAAACAGCATTACCGACATAATTAAAATATTTCTGGGCCTAAAACTAGAAAAGAAGGACGTTAAAAGAAATGTAGAAAAATAACCTAAAAACTCCCCGTTTCTATTAACTAAAGAAAATAATAATAAACCAAATTTTAATTAATCTATCTAACTATTTATGATAAACGACGTTAATTAAAGCAACTTTTTAATTAATTTCAGCAATTACCTATACGATTATTTCCGATATTAATACTCTTTTCCTTATTAATTTAAACTAACCCATCGGCATCTAAAACTATACGTTTTAATTTAACATTTACGAGATTATTATTCGAAATAAAGTATAAGCCCCGTCCAAAATTTGGTAATCAGCGAGTAATAACTATGGTACAAGGTTAATATGTTACGCCGTACAAATCAGTAGAAGATATATTCGAAAATGAAGGGTAAAAAATTAAACCATACTTCCTATGAAAATAAGCAGGCTTGGTTAAATACAAGGTAATAATTGGTACAGAAAAGCTAATGGACAAGGCTTAAAAAAAGCAGAAAAAGGCCAAGCAAAGGAAAGATCTGGCTAAACGTCGAGGACGAAATCTTAAGTTAAGAATAATAAAAAACAAACCGCGTAAGCGTTAACCAAATTAATTAGTAGGTTTTATATATAGTTTATAGCGTTAGAAATTGGTTGCATTATATTTTTTTGGTTTTTTAAAATGAATTAAGAATAATTTTATCTCGAAAAAAGAAGGTTGAAATGGTGCAGGGTACTGGGCTAGGGAGTATAGCTTGGCTAATCAGTTAGTCAGCTCCATATGTATATTTCTAAGAGCTTTTTCCGTAAAGCGCCATCCCGATAGATGTTCATTATCGTTTATTCATTACATACACTTATGTCTATTCTGAAGTTTGGTTCAATACCACCCAAATTCAGTTTTGTGTTTGCCTTTATTACCGCTACACTCGGCTATTCTATGGTGACCCGCTCTCTAAAGATGTTCTGATGGGAACTGAATCTCCCCGTCCCAATTTAATAAGCGCAACAAGGAAAGAAAAAATGGGTTACAGTTATCTAGGCTATTAATTCCTAAAATTAGGTTATGCTGCTATTTGTTATTATAACGGAAAAAAATTATTTAAAGTTCTGATACCGTAATAATTTACTACTAACAGCCGAATAGAAAATTGCATTAAGTAATAATAATTAAATAACAAATAAATTGGATTTCGAATAAATCTAACATGTTAATAAGTATACTCCGACGCGTAAGAAAAGTTCGAAACGTTTCCTTATCCTCGACGGCTATACAAGCTATTACTCCATAGAATTCGAAAAATACTGCGCTAATAATAATATTATTACGCTTATATATCCGCGCATTCTTCGTATCGGCTTTAACATTTTAATATATCTTATTTTTCCATTTTCAAACGCGTCTATTAGCGGTATATCGAAGACTTAAGGCGACGTTATTATACCTACATTACTAAAAAAGAATTTGTTGCCGGCTTTTACGACGCGTTCCAAGTTGCCATAACGTCCGATAATATCAAATTTGGATTTGCGAAAATTAGTTTTGTTTTATTCGATCCTAATAACGTTCTTTCCAAATTGAAGGTTTCTTTATTTATGCTTACGCCGACCGTCTCCCCGCTAACTTCCGCCGGTTCTATTCGTTTCCCGACCGTAAAAACCTCTAGGAATATTAAGGAAATAACGCGGTAAATACGTTATTTGCAAAGAAAGTTTAGAAATTACGAAGATAGTTCGTTAATTAACATAGATAAATCGGTTTATTTCTTAACCAAAATTAACTTATTAACTTTGAACGAAAATGTTCTTTTTCGGAAAAAAGCTGCCTAATTGCACGAAACGAACCACATTTTAAGCAAACGTTGCAGGATCGAAAACAAACGTTTTCAAAAAGGATGAATACTTATTATAAGAAAAACAAGCTTTGCTGGCTTAAAAAAAAAGAAGTGGTAAATAAATGCAGCTAACAGTAACTGGAAAAGGTCGTCGCAAAAGGGTTGAAACCAAGGAACGGAAATATAAGGTCTGCGGTAAGCCTGGACATAATGCGCATACTTATATAAAAATTGTAAATACGTTTAGGGAAAAAGAATCCGATTAATTTGAATTAATGCGATATATTATGGTTAAATTATTTGAACTTGTTGTTGCAAAGTGCCAAAAAATGTGCAGCTCCCTTATGTGTTCGTCTCGCTTGTACGGCGCGTTAACAATAATAATAATAACGTCTTACACTATTAAACGGCTCAATTCTTTAACTATTGCAATTATTCAACTTCAATTGCCCATATCTCAACAACAACGATATAAAACGGCTTACTAAAAACGCGAAAATAAATCTAGCTGTTCAAGTTAAGAAACGAAACCCGAAACTTAATTATGTGAAACTTAGTTTTATATATAAAGTCACCCAAACAACCTTAAGGGCCCGATATTACGGTAAACGCGCCCGAACCGATATCCTCTCTCCCAGACAGAGATTGACGCCGACCGAAGGAAAATCGATTGTTCGCCGAATCCTCGATCTAAATACGCGAGCGTTTCCTATCCGGCTTCAATACGTTGAAGATATAGCTAATTTATTACTTGTCCAGCGTATTGCAAAACGCGTTAGAATTAACTGGGCGTCGAGATCCGTTAAACGGCAAAAAAAGGGGTTTAAACGCGTTTAAATCGGAAAATAGATTATTAACGAGTTTTATACGAAAATCCAGAAACGTTTCCTAAATAATTCGAGCTTGTTCGAGCTATAATTGCGAAATATAACATGACAGAAAAAGATATTGAATTGGGACGGGGAGACTCAGTTCCGATCAGAGCATTTTTGGGGGCGGTGTCACAATAAAATAGCCGAGTGTAGCGGTAATGAAGGCAAACGAAAACATTATATTTGGGTCGGTGTTAAAGCAAACTCTAGAATAGACATAAGTGTATATGTATATGTGGACTGATAAACGATAACTAATGATGAACATGTCTCGGGGTTGCGCCCGGCGGAAAGAGCTCCCAGAAATACACATGTGGAGGTGACTAACTGATCAGCCAAGCCATGCCCCCTGGCCCGGCAACCTGCACCATTTCAATATTTACAACTTCGACGAAACTGGATTTTTGATAGGGCTTTTTATAACAATGGGTATGGTAATTACCAGTACCGAAAACGTGAAAAACTTAAATAACCGTAATAAAAAAAAATAAAACATAAGTTATAAATATCCAGGCTATTAATTCTTAAAGTTGGGTTATGCTGCCATTTATTATTATAGCGGGAAAAAAAATTATCTTGGATCTTAATACCGCGATAATCTATTACCAGCAGCCGATTAAAAAATCGCATTAAGTAATAATGGTTAAATAACAAATAAATTCGGTCTCGAATAGACTTAGCATTTTGATAAGTATATTCGAACGCGTACAAAAAGTTCGAAACGTTTCTTTATCCTCGACGGCTACGAAAGCCATTATTCGATGGAATTCGAAAAATACTACGCTAATAATAATATTATTACTCTTTGTATACCCGCGCATTTTCGCATCGGCTTTAACCTTTTAACGTATCTTGTTTCTCTGTTTTGAAACGCGTTTATTCGCGGTATATCGAAAACCTAATACGACGCCATTATACTTATATTGACAAAGAAGATTTTCTCGCCGGCTTCTACGACGCGTTTCAATCTGCTATAACGTCTGATAATATCAAAGCTGGATTTGCGAAGGTTGGTTTGTTCTATTCGATCCCAATAACGTTTTTTCCGAATTGGAAGTTCCTCCAGTCGTACCTATGTTAACCGTTTTCCCGCTGATCTCCGCCGGTTCCATTTATTCTCCGCTCGTAAAACCTCCTAAAAATATCAAGAACGTAACGTAGTAAGTACGTTATTTGCAAAAAGAGATTAAAAACCAACCGGGTGATTCGTTAACTAAAATAACTAAATCCTTTAATAATAATAATAATAATAATAATAATAATAATAATAATAATAATAATAATAATAATAATAATAATAATAATAATAATAATAATAATAATAATAATAATA